>LPNX010173423.1:201037-226969 GCA_001517045.1 Pseudotsuga menziesii
AAAAATTAAAATTCCATTTCTATTTGAAAAAACAAGTATTGAGGGTTACCTCTCTCCTCCAACATTTTGGGGAAAGGGGGTGTGGCTTGTGTGGTCGGTTGGTCAAGGTCTCCAGGGGCGCATCTAAACAGGAAACGTGTTTGGGGACACGGACGCTTGGTCGAGGTATGTGCTAGATCGAGGGATTTTTGAGGCGAAATGGATTATGGCCATTGGTGTGCGCAGCCATTTTTATAATTTTTTAAAAACAGGAAGATCGATTGACGTATGAAGCTTCATCAAGGTCTGTAGCTCAATCGAGGGTTATCTAAACCCTTGATTGAGCTCTTGGTAAACCCTCGATCGAGGTAACACAACCTCGATCGAGCGCTTGTCAAACCCTCAATCGAGGTATTAAAACCTCAATCAAGGGTGCGCTTTTTTCATTTCACCAAAAATCTGTTGCTAGAAATTGTTACCCACCTCCATGGATGCACCCATAAACTATAAAAAAGCATTTCAACTTCATTTGGCAGCCTAAAATTGTAATGCAGAATTAAGGTAAATTTTCATCATCAAATGCAAATAGGAAATACACCGCAGGAACATCCGATACCGTGCAAAATAGAGGGTTCAATCCATTAGATGCGGATTCACAATTTCTAGATCACTTCATTATAATAGATCAAAGAGATATATACTTAAGTAGTTCAACTCAGAACTAAAATAAATGCTACAGCAGTTCATTACTAACAATCATTGATATAAGTTGAATTCCCAATCTAGGATATGTTGAAAGCAATTTAGAATCTCACATATACATTCTACTGCATCTAAATCATTCAAAGAAACAGAGTAGGAACCTAGAACCAATGCTGAGAAAACACAAGTGGAGAAGTTGTTCCTCCAAAGCAACTCCCAGAGTAGCCAAATTACTTACTTCAGAACCCCCAAGCCTATTCACTGAACCATAAGAGAAAAATATCTTCATGCGCCATCTCTTGCATTGCACATATTTTAATCCCCATCCAATTCTATCCTCCTGCTACTCATGGACATACTATCAAATAATATTTTTCCTAGGTCTTAGACATTTATGAGCTTCCTTCTCTTTAGAAAACCAACTAGGAGTGCAAACCTGATTTTTGGGGATGATGCCTCCTGCATCTCGAGTTCTCACTCAGTGGTATTTGCAACTTGTCATTTTCCTCTTGTGGGTTGGCAAACACTCTTTCAACAGGTATATCCACTTGTGTTATCCTTCAACATCTTTTATTAATAAGGAATGTTTTATTACAAAAAAATGTTTTATTCTTGACCTCCTGTCAAAGAATAATAAAATAATAATAATCAGAGTATTTTCTAGTAGAATTCAAAAATATTAAATCACGGGGTGTTACAAACAATACTAAGGATACATATTTCCTGTCAACGTCTCAGAGTAGCATAACGGTGAACTCTACGGTAGATCCATTCGACCATTTTGTCTAACTTACTGACACTTTCGAGCCAAACAAGCCTAGTTAGAAAGATGGATCTCCATGGAGACGAAACAAGCCTTGTCTGACTTACTAACCCTTTCAGGCAAAAAAATCCTAACGATACATACTAAGCCCCCTATGATAAACAGGCATTGTCTAGCTTACTAACCCTTTCAGGACAAACAAGCCTATCCAAACATACCCTCCTCTAGACTGAGCTACTCACCACTGGATCCATTATCCAACTACTATCACTCCGTCTTTCGAGAGAGGTCCTTTTGGACTACACCAAGCTTGTCTCAAAAGTATTCAAACATTACACGAGCCAAAGGCTCATTGAATACATCTGCTACTTGTTCTTCTGTAGGAACATGCTTGAGCTTTACAAATCCCTTGTGAACCATATCCCAGATGAAATAATACCTGATTTGAATATGCTTTGTCTTATCATGAAACATGGGATTTCCTGTCATCTTAATACAACTCTGATTATCACAAAGGATATTAGTGACATATATCTCTGCATCGAATAGTCATGCTAACATCTTTTGAATCCATATTGCTTTGCTACATGTTGAACATGATGCAATGTATTATGCCTCCACTGTACAAGTGTAATACTGGTCTACTTTCTATTGAACGAAGAGATCATGCATGATCCCAGTCTAAAACAACATCCTAATGTGCTCTCTCTACCTTTTTCACTTCCATCCCAATCTGAATCTGCATATCCATGTAATTTGATCTTACTACTGGATGCATATCTGAGCCCATAATGTAAAGTTACCTTTAGACACCTGATCACATGTTTTTGCCCAATAAGGTGAATGTGTTTAGAATTCACCATATACTGGCTTAAGTTGTTTACCATAAAACATATATCTGGTATTGTATTGGTTAAGTACATTAGTGAACCAATAATTTGTCTATATAGCGTGGCATCAATTGCTTCCGAGGTATCATCATTCAATAGCTTAAAACTTGTGGTCATCGAAGTAGTCATAGATTTACAATCTAACATTCGAAATCTCTTTAATATTTATACACTATATTTTCCTTGGTTTAGGAAAATATCATCTGGATATTTCCATACTTCAAGACCTGGAAAGTAATGTAACATTCCATGGCCTTTCATTTCAAATTCCATGGCAAGATTCTTCTTACATTCAATAATAGGATTATCTTCAATTGTCAAGAACATATCATCTACATATAGTAACAAAATCATAACTCCATCATCATCGACCTTATAGTAAAGGTTGGAGTCTACTTTAATTTATGTAAAGTCTAAGCTCATCATAAATCCATCGATCCTTATATACCATGCTTTGGGTTCTTTCTTTAGTCAATATAATTCCTTCTTTAGTCTACATACATGAGTCTTCTGATCAGTAAACTCAAACCCTTACTATTGTTTGATATATACCTCTTCTTCAATCAATCTTTTTAGAAATGTCGTCTTCACGTCCATTTGAGGTAGCTTCCACTTCATGTTGGATGCCAAGGAAAGACAATTCTTATTGAGGTGTATCTAGCTATTGGTGCAAAGGTCTCTTCATAATTGATTCCCTCTTTCTGAGAGAATCCTCAAGATACAAATATTGCCTTGTGTTTTTCTATACTTCCATCTATTGAGTGTTTAGTTTTGATTATCCACATCGAGGATACCACTGACTTGTCCTTCATTCTTGGTACTACTTCCCCCACATCATTCTCTATAATGGATTGGTATTCCTTGACCATTGTGTTAGACCACTCTTTGTGTTTTATTACTTCTTCAAAACAAGTTGGTTCTTTAGCAACTAGATCACGCATCAAATCCATACAACCAGGGTATGACTTTGGCTTCTTCCTTTCTCAGCTGGTTCCTTCAGGAAAACCTTGTCTTTTTGCTTCTTCAATTACTTCATGACCCCAAGATGGTCTTCTCTTTCAATAAATCAACTTATTTGGTAAATATGTAGGTAGCTGAGGTTCTTCCATATCATGCTCTTCAGGTATCTAGACTTCTTCTTTGTTTTTGATTGCTTTAGGAATTTTTACAGTTTTGGGAGCTTCATGCTCCTCTTCATCTTCCTTGTCTTTCTTTGATTTTCTCAAGGATGTATCTTCATCAAAAGTGAAATATCTGCTAGGTTTGATTTGATGGTATCATAGGTTATATATCCAATAAGCTTTTGATTGTTCACTATATCCTACGAACAATCCCTCATTTCCCGAAGGATCTAACTTCAAACTTTTCTCCTTGGGAATGTGAATGTACACAAGACAACCAAATATATTTAGATTACTTACCTTTTCTTTTTCTCTGGAAAACATTTCTTCTGTAGTTTTTTTCCCAAGGGAACTACGGGAAATTTTGTTCTATACATATACTGTTGTTCTTGTTGCTTTTTCCCACAATTACATTGGAAGATCTTGATCATGTATCATAGATTTCACAGCTTCCATGATAGATCTATTATGTCTTTCTGCCACACCATTTTGTTGTGGATTGTAGGGAATGGTGAGCTCCCTCTTCATCGCGACTTCTTTACAAAAATCATTGAATTCATTTGAAGTAAACTCTCCTCCATTATCTGACCTCAGAATATTTATTTTCTTCTCAAGGAGGTTTTCTACTAGGGCCTTAAAATCCTTGAATCTTTCAAACATTTCATCCTTCTTTTTCAAGAAGTATATCCAAGTCTTTCAGTAGTAGTCATCAATAAAAAAAGCATAGTAAGAGTACCCACTTAATGAAGTGGTTTGCATTAGCCCACAAATATCTTAGTGATTAATATCTAAGATCCTATTTTTCTTATTATCACTTTTTGGAAAGGGATTCTTAGTATTCTTCCCTTGTGTACATCCTTTTCACACTCCTTCATGCTCTATTTGAATTTATGGTAAACCACTTACCACCTTGCTTACAATTGGAAGTGATTTGTAGTGAACATGAGAAAGCCTTGTGTTCCATAACTCACATGGTTTATTGGTACTGGTTGCTAATGTTGAATCTATATGTCCCTTATATTTGTAGAGTCCTCCTTCTTCAACTCCAATCTCCATTGCATCATCTATAATTTTACTTTTGGTCCACATGAGGACTTTTCCATCTACAAAGGAAACTCTGAAGCATTTCTTGTATAAGGATAAAATGGAAAAAATATTATTCTTTAGTCCTGGGACATACGGGACATATTTCATTTTCATAGGCTTTCCAAAATTCAATTTATAGGATGCTTCTCCTATTCCTCGAATGGGATATTCAGAATCATCTCCAAACTTCACTTTGTATGGAGATTCCTTTTGGTCAAGGCATGAGAGTGATTCTCTGAAACAAGTCATGTCCTTGGAGGCACCACTATCAATTAGCCAAGTGTCATTTCCTTCTTTGCTTCCTCCTCAACTTCTTGATCACTATCTTCAGCAGCATGGGCCTGAAACCTTCTCATATTTTTTACCATTTCTTCTTTCATGGGATAGTTTATGGCAATGTGTCCCAACTTGTGACAAGTGAGACACTCAAAATTTGAGAAGTCTCTCTTGGGTCTATTAAACCCTTTAGTCTTATGAGGATGGTCATGAATCTTCCTTTTTCCTTTGTTGTGGGCATTCAAGGATTGATCCTCATTGTCATTTATCTTTTCTTCTCTTGCTTCTATCCTTTATTCTTCTTGAAAACAATCTTCTCATAACCTCCAGAATTTGGTTAGTTTCCTTTTTGAGAAAATTTCTCACATAAAGGATTCCCAATCTCTTAGAAGGCCATTTAAGTTTTTCATTACAATCTCTGATTCTTCAACCATATCATCAATGGATTCTAGTTGATCCTTGATTTGAGCTACTCTTGTAAAGTGAGATTTCATAGTATCTAACTTTTGAGCTCTTAGATTTTTTAGTTGATTCCTCAAGTTGATTTTCCTATTAACTTTTCTCCCTTCAAATAGACCTAATAGGGCATCAAACATTTCTTTTGTAGTCTCCCTTGAGGATACTTGAGGAATCAATTTATCTTTGATGGAATCAGCTATGATCCTTTTTTCTATGATCATATCCTTCCTGTTCCTGGACTTGGATTCAACTTCTTCCAGTTCTTTCACTTCCTGTTATAACTGATTTTACCACACTTGGTTGATCACATATTTATGGCCTTTCTTATTTCTCTGAAGACTCTTTGGAACCCATGGACCTATATTATAATTTTATGTTCCAATATATTCCCCAAAAATCACCTGCTTATGCCTATACGTGACTTTTAAAGCCATACTTGGTGTATACACAGCTTTTGACCTCAAACCTGCGTACATCGGGATGTGTCATAAAGACAAATATTTTTGGAGTTTTCCTCATAGAGGTCTGAATAGCCTAAATCTTGGCCTTCCATATTCCTTGAGAACGCTCAAACTTGAACCTCCGTTACCTCTTTGGAGTGCTATATATTGAGCCTCTAGGATACATTGAAGGAGGAGAATGGAAGATTAAGTACTGTAGTCCATTGTTGCCTCATTTTGCTTATGCTTGAGTTTGCATCCCTTTGGAGCACATAGTGTTGCTCTTCCCAATATTTCCTTTGGTTTGTGAGCTTGCTATCAAGAAATTGAGGATTGAAGTGGTAGAGGCCCAAGTGGAGGAATCGGTTTCTCTGGTTCACAGAAATGCCGACAAAGTTTGTCACTATTTTATCTTTGTTTTATTAAAAGAAATATCCATTTATTGTCCAATACATGTGCATAAATATGAATATTGTAACCATGGATGTATTTATTTTCTTATACATGATTGATTATATATCCTAGAGTATCTCTAACACCTTAATATATATCATGCTTGTCTTGTTTTCTATTGTTGAGAGCGAAGTGTGTTGGACAAGCTCAACGGGGATCTACTTCAACCATTTGAAATAAGGTATGATTTTATATCCCTTAGTGTTAGATGTATTTATTGCTATTTCATATTGGAGAGGATTGATTTCTCATGTTGTATTGTCTATTGTGGCATCCCCAATCCATATGAAGTTTCTCTCTATAACACTTCCTTTTTCACAAACTTATTTGAGATCATTCTCTTGGAGGATGAGCATGATCCTATACTTCCATGATAAAATTTTCAACCCCTTCAATATTTTCATCTAGATTGGTATTCTTTTTTATCTTTAGAATACTGAGAACCTGAAATGGAAAAAAAATGGAAATATACTTACTTACAGAAAGCACCTCCTGACTGACCTTCTTCTAGATGTTCTAGGATTTGAAGCAGAAACCCTAATTTTGCAGCTGGGATCACAGGTGGACATGAATAGTGGAAAATATGTGCCTCCTTGAGGAAAGGTAGATTGTATCTTCCTTTTTCTAATACTAATGATGAAACCTCAGGAAAACTGAAACCCTAGTTTGTCCCGACAACAATCACTGGTCCAAAATTGAAAATTCTTGGAATTCAAATTTGTCTCCATAGAAAGATGCGCTCTTCAGAGGTGAGTTGAGAGAGCCATATTTTTTTGTTGATCTTCTGAGGTATTTTTTCATAACAAAAAACCCTAGCTATGTAGTGCTTCCTTTCAGGGTGGCTCTGATTCCATGTTGTTTTTTCTTAAATTTATTAGATGATATCTTAAAACAATTAGTCAATAATAGATCACTGAAAGAACAACACACACATAAACACAAGAACACATGATCAAAACTATTTTCCTCAGGGAAACCGCAAGGGATAAAACCCCACAAAACTTACTTGTATAGAACTCAACCATTGCGGTGCAAAACCTAGACAACTGCTTCTCTCTCCTTTTGGGCGCAATAATCCCTCCCTCTCTCTCTCTCTCTTTAAGACAACTTTAGCGAGTGAGTGAAAATGAAGGCGATCGACTCCCTATTTATATTCTTTAGTTTACTTGAACTCTAACCTAGCAGTGTCGATTTATCAAACTGATTGGGCCCACTTGTCCAACTTGACACCACAAATAAAATTTATTATATTGACACTTGGGTACTATTGACCTGACTTACATTCATAGGTTTACATTGTTTCTTTCAATGACACTAACAAGACTCTTACAACTGATTTTACCACACATGGTGGATCACACCTTTATGGAATTCCCTGTCCCTCTACAGATTCTTTGGACCCCATGGACCATTTTTGTACCTTTGATGTTTCTAATATCATCCCTAAAAACATGCATTATTTTCTATACACGACTTTTAAACCCATTATCGCGGATATGACCCTCTGACCCGCGTACATCGGGATGTGTGCAAAAGGAAAATAGTTTTGGAGTTTTCCTTGATGTGGATCCAAGTCACTTGTCTCTTGGCCTTCCAAATTCCTTGAGATTGCTCATATTTGACCTTCCATTATCCCATTGAAGCACTATATAAGGAAAACTTTGGATACATTGAAAGGAGAGGAATTGAAGAGCAAGAAAACTATAGTCCATTGTTGACGAAGCTTATACTTTAGTCTACATCCCTTTGTCCCTTGGAGCACTTTGTGTTCTTCCCAAGATTTCCTTTGCTTGTGAGCTTGCTATCGAGAGATGGAGGATTGAAGTGGTGAAGGCCCATGTGGAGGACTAAGTTTCTCCAGTTCACAAACATGCCGACAGAGGTTGTCACTATTGTAATCTCTAATTTATATTAATAGAAATATCCTTTCTTGTCCAATAATGTGTATTTAAATGAGTATTGAATCAATGAATGCTTTTAAATTCTTATATGTTATTGATTATATATGCTAGAGTAGGTCTAACATAATTATATACCATTCGTGTCTTGTTTGTTGACTGTTAAGAGAGAAAATTGCTAATACAAGCAAGAGTGGAAAAGCTTAATGAGGATCTACATCAACCATCCAGAATAAGGTATGTTTCGATATCCTTCAGTGTTGGATGTTTGGTTTCTCTTGCATATGGGAAATGACTAATTTTTGTGGTTACTCTATCTGTTGTGGTACCCCAAGCCATAGGAATTTTTCTTCGTAATAGAATTGGTGACCATACTGGGGAGTTCCTAGTCATTTCTTTTGGGGGTTTTATCGGCATTCAATGTTCTTGAATTGCTCTGATTTCTCTGTTTCTGAGTCGGGTCTAGGGGCATGTTTTCCTAGTAGTGTCTGATATGAGTAAATTTTGTCTCAACTTGTCTATTTACCTTCCTTTTTATCTCTTTTTCTTCCTGTACATGAATTTTGTCTTCGCAGTCACATGTACACATGATTTTTACTGGGATATCCACGTATATATGTGGGTTTTCTGCACACAGTCCCGTATGCCCTGAGTTTTGCCTTTTTGGGGAATATTAAGTGTTGCTGGGTGAGTTTGGATAATTGCTGAGTCTTCTTGAATGTTTATGGATTTTGTATACACCTCTATTTCTGACCAAAGACGCTTTTTAGTTTGAATTTTTTGAGAATGTTCTTGTCATTGCATTTTCTATTTTTTTTTTTTTTGAGATTAGTGCATTAGGTCTTTTACCCTAGTGCTTTGCTTGGGTGTTGTATGAATATTCACTTGCAAAGTCTAGGGATTGTAGGGTCATACTTTTGTCTTATTATCTCATTTTAATTCAAAAAATACAAAAACATTTTCTTTTTGCACCTTTATGCATTTTGCATTTTGCATGGTACTTGCACTAGGTTTGCTTGGAGAAGTATTTGTCAAATTTTCATATAGGAATGATTGCATCTTCATTTGAAGGAAAATTTTTCATTTCATGTAGTAGCATACCTCGTTTTTCTTTCAACATAGTGCATTTGCATTGATTGTTAGGTGTGAATTTTACTTCTTGTTGTGTCATAACACCATTAGTTGCACGATCATTTTCCCTTTTGAGTAATAATCCAATTAAAATCAATGCATAATAAAATGAATTACACTCTTTTATTTTATAGGGTACACCAAGAAGATTAGGTTTTAGGGTCTTGGAATAGTTCATTGTGAGTAAATTATCCAAGGTCGCTAAACAAA
This sequence comes from Pseudotsuga menziesii, assembly GCA_001517045.1. Lineage (NCBI taxonomy): Eukaryota > Viridiplantae > Streptophyta > Pinopsida > Pinales > Pinaceae > Pseudotsuga > Pseudotsuga menziesii. The sequence continues at coordinate 210,446 of LPNX010173423.1, forward strand.
ACATGTATGTGTTTATTTAGGTGAGAGTGTGAAATTCCCTGGTATAAATAGTGTTTCTCGGGATCCTCCTCTTACAAGGGAGTTAAGCATGAGGAATTGTGAGTGGTTAATGATTGGGATGAACCCTGGTCATAATTGAGTAGAACCGGAGATATTTCTAGGATTGTATTCGTATCTGGGGGCTCTTTCAAGAGTTTTGGGCTTTGCTACCCTGCCCATATGGTCAATACTGCCTGCGACTGTCCTCTTGAGCATTGATTATATTGAAGTGACCTTAATTTCCTTAACTAGGTTTTCGAGGGGGTACTTCATAGAGGTTATTCTACAGGTGTCCTGGCCAGGTAGGGGTCAGACAACATAGTCATTATATGCGTTGAAGCTAAGGGCCACTATAATTGGTTACGAACCTCTGCTTGTTGTGTATGGGAGTCTCAAGCCTCTCCTAGGCGAGACATACCTACTTCATTTGGGAGCTCACATATCCTACCCTTGTTTGCTTGCGATTTGGATTTACATTGTATAGGTGTATGCTCTATGCACGCTAGTTTTCCTAGGATTTGCATAATTAGATAGATTCTTTTTCATTTTTTGAGTCATTGTGAATTCGGGCACGGCACTCTGCCATAATCGTCGTTTAGTAGGACTTCCACCTTCCACATCTCCTCCTCCTTTGGGAGAGAGAAACAGATAGTCCATGCAGACTACTTCTCACATTAATTCACACATGATGGGAGATCGCGAGGATGATATTCCTGAGATGTCTTCTCCACCTCAAGAGGTTGGGGATGTATATTTTACTCCTGTATATGATCCTTCACTAGAAATACCTTCACATTCTGGTTATGATACCTCATTCACATGTCGTCAGTATTGGTTACCAGATGACAAGACTCATCATGAACCCACAAGCACTAGTTATATTTGTTATGGAATACTTGATATCCCTGCATGTGATCCAGCACATCATGCTAAGTTAGAAATTGAACCTAGCACTATGCCTAGGGGCACTCCTATTCCTTTCCATGCAGAGAGATTTGGGAGCACTAGTCACATTACACCTTCCATCTCGGTGGTGGAAGCTACCTCACATGTCTGTCCTAGACCTAGTGTTAGTAGTCAAATGCAGATACCAGAACTGAGACGAGTGACCACAGGGAATACCACTTACATTCCTTCACATGTCCCTTTGTCCTCAAACCCTACTCCTTTGAATGCATTTTTGACAACCCTTCCTCCCCCTCATTCACGTGGTCCTTTAGGATGGAATATTGCTACTAGCCATGTTCCTACTCGACTGCTCGCACCGTAGTATCTCAGAGTCAAGTACCTCCTGTGGTCTCAGGAGATCATACTATTGTTTCTAGATCATTTGACGGTCCATTGCAAAGAGTTCCCCATATCCATAATTATGGAGCTTCTCATGGAACATCCCATGGGACACCTTATGGAGATTCTCATGGAAAATATTATGGACCACAGTATGGAAATAACTATCAACCCTATGGGTACGGGTATCAACAACGCACTTACTCCTCTAATTATAGCTTTGTAGCACTGCATAGTCAAGGTACACCACATCATAATGCTTCCATGCAGCCCTACATGTGTCAAATGGGGGGAGGATATTATGGCCAAGGCCATGGTATTTACAGTATTCAGCCTTATATGAACAAAAACTATCAAGGAGCATGGCATAGACCGACTCGACCTAGGATCCCTTTCCTCTCAACGTTAAACTTACCTGACTTATCAAGACTCATGAACAATCCGATATCTCATGACCCGGATTGGCCGGCTATCCCTAACAAGATTTTCTCAGACATTCCCAAATTTGACAGAAAAGCAGGATAACATCCTAGTGAACATGTCACTACTTTTCACCTCTGTTGCTCTTCCAATTCCTTACATAATGACTCAATCCGTTTAAGACTATTTCAATGCACCCTCACCGGGCTTGTAGAGAAATGGTATATAGAGTTACCAAGGGGGGCATTCATTTTGTTCGATGACCTTGCTATAACTTTCCTCAATCACTTCCAGCTACCTGTGCGTTACGACGTTGGTACAGAACTCTGGTTGACATTTTGATAAGACAAATCCACACATATCTTGGACCATATCCAAGAGTGGCGTATATGGAATAGGTTTATTAAAGCTTTCATACCACCGAAATTTCTCCTTGAGTGGTTCCTCAAATCATTGTTACCTTACATCATGAAGGATGTTTCTACATCTGAAGTCCAAAACAAGGAACTTGAAATCTTTAGGAAATAGGAGTTGGATTTTATTTATGCTCAATCCATACTTTTGTATGTGATCATACCTAATGCTCTGTGTTCTAATTTCGATCCCAAGATCAAGCCTGGACCACATGCCGATGGCATTGTGGGTTGTAGAAGTTTCAATCCCACGGATTCGATTGTGAAACAACTAAGTCAATTGTCTATTAATCAATCCACTTTGGGACAATCCATGGCTTCGTCTCAACCCACCCAAACGGCAAGTGTACTTTCCATGGAAGCGTCGAACCAGAAAGGTAACCAACAACCCAAAAGGAATAAGAAAAAGGGTAAAAATAATCTTAAAGGTGGGAACAAGAATGAAAATGCCAATTTTAATGACAATAATGCCCGCAATGCTGGGGGGGATAAGCAGTCTAAACGTAAGGTTACGTTTCCTTGAAAATCTGTTTAAGGAGGACCACCTCACTCACTTGTTCCCTCATATGGAATATGCCTCGAGATTCATAGCATAGGGCCCAGCTGTGCTAACCAATCCTTTACCCCATAATCAAAATATGAACTCGAGGATGAATGATCCTCATTGTGCATCGGGTGAAGATCAAAATCCGTTGAAAGACAATACTGGTCATGGTTGCATCAACATGGTACGTGAATCTAATGTTGTGACTCATGTGAAATATTATGGTTCCTCACAATCGGACCTTCGAAAAGAACCTGCTCCACCCGAGAGCCCTTTGCATATCGAAAACCCTATGGATAAACCTGAAACTGCACCTCGCATTCCTAAGGGAGTCCTAAAGCGTTTGGGGCACAATCCTAATGCCTGAGCCACCCAGAACTATTCTGTTGTCGAGGATTTGGGCCAAACTCCTTGTGCAAATTCCACACTTGAAGTACTTGAGAGTTGTCCTTCGCAAAGGAAAGCCTTGCTTTCTACTATTGGGATTAATGATGATAAGTCTTCTTCCATCATCAAATTTGAAACCACAGGAATACAACCTTGCTTTCCTTACTACATGTCTCTTTTGATTCATGTAGAGTGTCTTAATATGACCGTCAAACACACTATGATTGACGAAGGCATTGCTACTTCCATGATGTCTTTGTCATGCTCGAAGGGTTTGGGTTCTCCCGAGTTGTCTCAATCCGCTACCATGTTGACTGCCTTTGATGGTAGATCATTTTGGCTGCACGGGATTCTTCCTTCTCTTAAGGTCCAATTGGGAGGGAAGACCGTTGCGATCGAGGTCGAGGTGGTTGATGCACCCCTTGACTACAATCTGTTACTGGGCCAGAATTGGATGTATAGTATGCAAGTCATAGCCTCTTCTCTATTTCAAGTAGTATGCTTTCCATTTAATGGGAATATTGTTACGATTGATTGGACATCGTTCCATAATCCGAATGTCATTGCATCATCGGGAGATTCTATCCCGATTATCGATCATTCTCAGCTGGAAACTAGGAGTGTGGATGTGGGTATGTATCCATCCCTTATGGGGACCTTTAGTTGTCCTGCGCTCATTCTTATGATCGGATCTAGTTTCAGTGGGGCTTCATCTTCATTGAATTCGATATCTCTTTGCACTACCCATATGGAATATCCTTGGATTCTTCCTTCACTAATTTCTTCCAATGGACCTATCGAAATGGATGTGCCATTGCTTGCAGCAATGATCGCATATCAAGCGAATCTTGATTGTGTTGCAGAGCCTAGTCCTTCCTCTTCGTGGATGGAGGAGGAGGACCCATATGTGCTGCCTGCATGGGCAGTTGAGTCCTCTCACACACATGATTGCCTTGATCGTGTTTTTCCATCAGATGAATCCATTATTGAGGCCATGTTGGGGGTTGAACCACCTTGGGAAGAGTTGCATCATAGATCATATTTTCTTCCTGAGCTTAACCATATGGAGCATGAGGACTATAGGGAGATTCTTAGCGAGAAGATTGGTAGTCCCATGGTTCCATTAAGCTCTCCTGGTCATATGGCTGATGGGAACATGGCGAACCTATCACCTACCATTCCTATCAATATCTCTCGCGATCCTGGCAAAGTTGAGAATGTCTACATTGGAGCGGATTTTTCCCCTGATGAGATTAAGGAGTATTCTGAGTTTTTTAAACAGTTTCATGACATTTTTTCTTGGTCATACGAGGAAATGCTGGGTATCTATCCTTGTATTGTCGAACATGAAATTAAGACCTATCTGAATGCAAAGCTTGTTCAACAACGTTTGCGTGCGATGAATCCTAGAAAAGCATCCGCTATTAAGGCTAAGATAGAGAAGCTGTTAAAATCCGGTTTTATCTATCTTGTTCCCTTGACAGAGGGGGTTTCAAATCCCTTTCCGGTGGATAAGAAGCAGGGAGCGATCCATATATGCACTGATTTCCATTATTTAAATCTTGCTTGTCCTAAGGATAATTTTCCCACACCATTTATTAATCAGATTTTGGATGACTGTTTGGGAAGCGAGGTATTCTCCTTTATGGACAATTTTTTTGGATATAATCAGATTCAGATCAAACCCAAGGATCAACATAAAACTGCATTTATTTGTCCTTGGGGTACGTTTGCATATCAGAAGATGCATTTTGGTCTTAAAAACACCAAAGCCACATTTCAGCAGGCTATGACCTTAATTTTTCATGATCTCAAAACAATTATCGAAGTGTATTTGGATGATCTTGCTGCTCATTCTTGTCTGAGAGTGCATCATCCATACCATTTGAGATTAGTATTCTAAATATGCCACCATTACCAGTTTAGGTTAAATCCTCATAACTGCATCTTTTGCGTATCTGTTGGTCACTTGCTAGGGTTCATTGTATCCAAGGAGGGTATAAGATTCGATTCCTTAAAGGTTGAGGCGATGCTTCAATTATCTCCCCCACGTGATATTAGACATCTTCATTGTTTGCAAGGCATGGCAAATTTCTTATGGAGATTTGTGGTTAACTTTGCCAATTTGACTAAAGGATTTATGCATCTTCTAAAGAAGGACACTACTTTTTGCTGGGATGAGCAAACCCAGTAGTCCTTTGATTCTCTTAAGCGAGCCTTAGCATCAGCCCTCGTGCTTAGTCCAACTGGATATAGTTGTGATTTATTTATTTATGTCGCCGCTTCCATGGAGACGGTTGGTATGGTTTTGGTTCAGGAGGATGAGGATCTCCACGAGCATGTCATATATTATTTGAGTCGGAACCTTATTTATGCCGAAATCCATTATTCTCATGCGGAGAAACTTTCCTTGGCCACCGTTCATGTGGTTCAGAGATTGAGACATTACATTCTCCTTCCCCATACATTGGTGGTAGATCATGTCAATCCATTTCAGTTCATCCTCACTAGAAGGATGATCAGGGGAAAATATAATAAGTGGATTGTTATTTTCCAAGAGTTCGATCTTGAATTCGTTTCAGCAAAAAATCATTGATCTTTGCGGAGCTCATTTTCTATTTTCCAAGTGTGGAGGAGGAGGAGGTTTATGAGGATAGGTTTGTTGATGAGCATATTTTCCTTATCTCAACTTTGGACCCATGGTATGGAGATATCATTATATATTTGCAAACATTTAAGGTCCCTATGCATCTTTCATGGGATGAGCGACGACGATTACTTCATGTATCTAAGAACTACCTTATAGTGGATAACACTTTGTACCACCGTGGGGTAGATTCTATTTTATGTCGTTGTTTAACCCATGATGAGGCTGAGGTTGTGCTGAATGATTGTCATGCACGGGTGTGTGGTGGTAATTTATCCTGGCTTTCTACAGCCCAAAAAATATTGAGAGCGGTATATTTTTGGCCGTTGATATTCAAATATTGTGTCAATGCGGTCAAGAAGTGTCACCCCCTCCAGGTGTTTGCACACAATATGTGCTCGCATCCTGCCCCATTACATCTGATTATCACCGCTGGTCCCTTCACCAAGTGGGGGATTGACTTCATGGAGTGCAACCCAGCTTCAGTTGGGGGCCATCATCACATTATAGTGGCTGTTGATTATTTCACAAAATGGGTTGAGGCTATGCCCATGGTTAAATCCAAATTTGAGATAGCCACACATTTTGTGTTCAACCAAATTATTACTCGGTTCGGCATTCCAAAAGAACTTGTCACAGACCATGGTAGGCTCTTTCAGAATAGAATGATGGAAGAGTTGGCTTCGAATATAGGGTATAAGCAGGAGCACTCCTCTTCTTATTACGCTTAGGTGAATGGACAGGTTGAAGCAGTGAATAAATCACTGAAGTCCATTCTCCGACGAACCATCGCACAAAGCAAGATGAATTGGCATATCATGTTATATCCTACTTTGTGGGCCTATAGGACCGTGGTTAAGACTACCACCGGTTTCTCTCCAGATCAACTTGTACATGGGGTGGACTCTGTCTTTCTGGTTGAATGCGAAATCCCTTCATTGAAGCTAGCTATAGAAATTTTACTAGACACTTCTACATTGGAGGAATGTTTGGTCTACTTAGAGTAGCGCTGGGATGTTTTAGTGGTTCTAGAAGTAAATAAGCATCGTGTTAAGGTCCAATATGATAATTCTGTTCGTCCGAGGAGGTTTAGTGAAGGTTATTTGGTCCTTTTATGGGATCAATCTAAAGAACCCTTGGGGGCAGGGAAGTTTAATCCCATGTGGGATGGTCCTTACGTAGTAAAATGTGTGTTAGAGAAGGGAGCCTATGAGCTAGTGGATTATGAAGGGAAATCCTTGGCGGATCCTAGAAATGGGTTGTATCTTAAAAAATACTATGCATGATCTTCAGCCAGGGCTGATTATTGTACAATTTTTTGCATAGTTAGGTTTTCTTATGGTGATTGGGTTTGTTGATTAGCTTTTGTTTCGTATGGCAGATGTCAATGGAGTCTTCTGCTTACATAGGATTCACTGATGGTGCTAGCCTCCACACTCAAAACTCAGCTTCTGCTTCTTGGGTGATTTAAATCCTACGAGTCAGGTATTGTCTTCAGGAGGTGTATGTTTATGACCTTCTTCGAACAATGTTGTTGAGTATAGTGTCATTATAAAGTTATTGTGGGATTCCATCCACATGGTGTTCTCTATCTCAAGGTATGTCTTGGTTCGCAGTTAGTAGTTTCATAGCTTAATGGCTTGTATCATATTAGGGATCCAACATTATTACGAAGATTCTTACGTGTGAGATTGTTAGAACTACAATTTGATAATATAACATACATACATGTTTCAAGAATTTTTAATCAAGTTACTGACTCATATGCTAACTATGTGTTAGATTGGCATTTGTTTCATAGACCATCAACATATCACAAACATACATTTTTACACACATGTAAATAAATGAAATCGATCATCATAAAAGTTTTTCATTAAACATCCAAAAGGTGACATCATAATACATAAGTGTCATAATACAAAAATGGGGCTTTCAAGCCACCAAAATATAATACATGATAGTACAAAAATGAAGCACTCTCAGGTCTCTAAGCCTATGGAGGAAGAGGGGGGTTCTAATCGTGGTAGCACAGCACGACTCTAGCTAGTCATCAGAATAATTGAACCCATGCTCATGGTACACCAACCACTTGACGCTACATGGCCTTAGGAAAGTCCTCAACTTGTGCCATGGTTACCCAGTGTGTCAAGCGTACAAAGTTTGTGTGGATGCTTTGGAGTGTCTGCTCCGCATCCACACCCATGATGTCATCTCCTCTTCCCCTCCGTCTATGACGAGGGAAACCGTCAGGCCACCTTGGTCCAACATCTGGATACACATGATATATTGTCACTATGTGTCATCACACCAAAATATGTCTTTTGAGTCAATATATAAAAAAACACAAAAAAAATTATAATTCAAAAAACTTAAGCACCATCTCGACTGTGGTTTTGACCCGTTCATGTCAATTTTAGGTATTATGTCTAAACTGGCATATAGGTTAGGTTTCATATCCGTTTTCACTTTGCATGACCTTATGACCATTTCATTATATCCTTAGGTACAAACCCATTCTATCTATTCACGGAACCTTCTTGTTTCTTTTAGAAGTGACATGATGTGAATGGTAGAGCTTGACCATACATGGGTGCCCTAGTTAGCTCCTATTTGCCTTTGGTGCCCATGCAGACATTTTTCCCCTACGGTGTGGGAGGCCTTTGTATAGTATCGCCATGACTTTGTTCAAGAGCCTCATACTCCTCTTGATCTTTTTACTGGCCTTTGTCCCCAGGACTCCCTTATGTCAAGTTGTAATTGCATTATCATGAGTTTTGCTTACCTTATTGATCCTTATGCTGACTTCCCTAACTTTGTTTATCAGCTATATAGCCCGATATTGCCTCATGTCTAGCCACGCAGAGCCATTTTAGATATCCCTTGTAGCTTGATTCCCCATTTTTTACTAGTAGGGGATTTTTCCCCGAATGTCATTATCATACACGTGTCCTTGCATTGAGAATAGGTATGTTCCGCTACTTGGAACTAGTTTTTTTTCCCCTTGACACTTGTCTCCTCCTAGTCTGTAACTATAAAGAACTTTTATTCTTTTTCAAGCTTTTCAAAATATTTGAAAAAGTCCAAAAAAAAAAAAAAAAAAAAAAGCTGGATAGGAAAAGATGTTATCTTTGGCAGGAGTTGAGTCGTGTCGCCTTTGAACAGATCATGGTATATCACATCCATTGGTTGGGTTAATATTTTGACTTTAGGAGCTATACTCATTTCTCTGAGTTTATCTCCACTGACTAGTTAACCTTCCAGTCCCTATGGAGCCTCTGTTGATGCCTCTTGTGTTGCAGAGATGTATCAGTTTTGTATATTGAGTCTATGGTGCCTACATTTAGTCACCATTCACCTTTATGCTCTTGTTCAAAGGAATTTGAAACCCGAGTCGACCATTCCTCAGTTCTCTTGACTTTGCATGTCGGCCATTCCCGATACTGATACTGGTTTGTGCACATTATGATCAAGTCCTTCCACATTAAACAGCTTTGGTAAGTACCTCATGTTGGATGATGAGGGATGCATTAATTCCATCCTTCCAGCGGATTTCATCCCATCGACTTCAGATCATTTATTTTGGGATAGGAATCTAGAGTCATTTTTGGGTTCCTTGAGACTTGTAGTCATCAGTGGCCGGTTCTCTCGCCATCGACAGTTTTGGGAATACATCAATGTCCCCTAATCAATGGATTCTTTCAAGTGTTTGACCTCAACACATTTATTCACACTTGTTATTTTGCACTCTAGTACCTTGATTCCCATTTTCATTATCGGTGGGTGATCTTGCATCTGTTAACGGTATACATCAATGACCGGTAATCAGATGATGGAATACTATGTTCAACCTCGACACCTTTATTCACATAGTAGGACATGTAATCGTAGTGGATTGTGTAGAATACCTTCCATATTGGTGGCATTTCATATATGCTACCTCCTTGATTGTGCCATTCTTCATGAGATTTCATCTCTCGTGACTTGATTCCAGTGTATGTCAGATATTTTCAGCCATTATGGAGATCTTGGTCCATTATATATCTTCAACTTTTATGGAGATTGTGATCCTTTGTATATATTTATTATGGAGATTTTGATCTATCTATATTTTACGTGGCGATGACCACACATGCCATATTTTTTTTCATGCCTTTTCATGGCCATTGTACTCTCATGTATCTAGGACTGCTATATCTACTTGCAGTTATGTGCAGAGTTTGATTATTGTATTATACTGTGGGATGGCTGGTTCTTCCACCTATTTCTTCATCACTCCACTTCTGGGATGGACTTATAATGTATTTCGGCCATCATATCACTCCTCTGACCTCACACATTAGGGTGCATCTGTTACAGCTAATTTTACCACACATGGTGGATCACACCTTTATGGTCTTCCCTATACCTCTACAGACTCTTTGGACCCCATGGACCATTTTTGTACCTTTGATGTTTCCAAGATCATCCCTAAAAACATGCATTGTTTTCTATATATGAATTTTAAACCCATTCTCATGTATATACGTGGATATGACCCTCAGAACCGCGTACATCGAGATGTGTGCAAAAGGCCAAATAGTTTTGGAGTTTTCTTTGATGTGGATCTGAGTCACTTGTCTCTTGGCCTTCCATATTCCTTGAGATTACGTGGATTTGACCTTCCATTACCCTCATTGAAGCACTATATAAGGAACCCTTTGGATACATTGAAAGGAGAGAAATTGAAGAGCAAGAAAACTATAGTGCATTGTTTTCAGAGCTTATACTTGAGTTTGCATCCCTTTGTCCCTTGGAGCACTTTGTGTTCTTCCCAAGCTTTCATTTTCTTTTGAGATTTCTATTGAGAGATGGAGGATTGAAGTGGTGGAGGCCCAGGTGGAGGATTCGGTTTCTTCGGTTCGCAGACATGCTGACAGAGGTTGTCATTATTGTAATCTCTAATTTATGTTAATAGAAATATATTTTCCTATCCTATGCTTATATGTTATTGATTATATATGCTAGAGTAGGTCTAACACAATTATATAGCATGCTTGTCTTGTCTGCTGAATGTTGAGAGAGCAAATTGCTAATACAAGCGAGAGTGGAAAATATTAATGGGGATCAACATCAACCCTCCGGAATAAGGTACGTTTTGAGATCCTTTAGTGTTAGATGTTTGGTTTCTCTTGCATATGGGAAATGATTGATTTCTGCGGTTACTCTGTCTGTTGTGGTACCCCAAGCCATAGGAAGTTTTCTCCATAATAAAGGCTAAAATCATCTCCCAAAGGAGGAATACAATACATCTAGAATATATTCCAAAGTTACAATAATTTAACAATTGGGACCCTGGCATTTCTTGGAATGAAAACTTTCCAAAAGTGGAAGGAATAATTGGATCCTTGCATAGGACGCAGTGGGATCCAGGCATTCTACTTAGTTATATTAATTGGGTTGAACATTTTTTTGAAAATGGGGTTAGTCATTGAGGAAATGACTATAATAAGAGTGGTGCTGCAGAAACATGGTGTACCTATGATATTTAGATTACAATTGGGGATTTCAATTCTAGACAAACAACAACATATTTTGAGGATTGAATTCGTTGGTTGGCTTCATAGATGGTTGGAGTTTGTTTCTTTCTTGAGGACAAGAAATTTTGGGAGGGGAGGACTGTAATGTCCCCAATTTATTGTTAACATCATGGAGAAACCCCTAACCCTTTAGAACCCCATGGTTCCTAGTGGAGAACTAGATTAATTAAAATGGGGTTTGATTTTGATAGATAATAAATATCCTTATATGTTGCTTTTAGACATAGGATAATTTTTTCATGTTTTAATTATTTAATATTTTTAATTTTTGTACCTAGTGGATGTGATAGGTCGCCAAGGAGGGGTGCATGAGGCCTTCTGGACCCAATGGGTTGTCACACTAATTCGAAACTAGGAAAAAATAGAAATTATATAGAAAAGCATAAAAATATAGAAAGGATGACAAAAGCAGCCAACAAGAGAAGCATGCACAAAGCATGCAAGTGCAGGAAAAGCATGTCAAAATGAAAAGCAATAAATTTTAGGAAATAAAGGAGGGAAAATTTCCTAAAAGGGAGAAATGCACGTCTGTCTGAAAATCAAGAAACAAGGAGGGCGTAGTTTATAAGAGAAAGAAAAGCTAATCAGTATGAAAAGCAGGAAACTTTGGGAAGGAAAGTAGGGCACAGTTATTAAAAGGGATAAAAGATAATTAATGGAAAGGAAAGAAAGAAAGAATAAATTAGGAAACTTCATATTCATCTCATGAGGGTGCACTAGGATATTTGACTTTCTCAACAAGTCACTCAATCTATAAAAGAAGGGGGGAGGACCACTTTCTCATCTTTTGACAATTTGTTTTTTTCCTTTAGAAGCTTTGAGCTACTTCGACCTGGGAGATGAGCCCCTAGACCAATATTGGAGATGTGCCCATGCTATTGAGAGGATTATAGAATTCATACATTATCACTGAGTTGTATTTCAGGTCCTGAAATGTTTCCAAACAATTTCAAAATATAGGAAGGAGAATCACAAGCCTCCAATTTGAGTTCCCCAATATCTTGCGTTCTCTCTTCCATCTTCTATATCATTTTGTAAGCTGTCAATCCATGATATACTAATGAAGAATTATGGAATCACCTATGAAGTTGATTTCCGATTCTAAACCATTTGTATTAGTCCTGAAATTTTTTCAATAAGAAGGTTCATATCTGAAATTATATGTTAGTCCCTCTATAGAATTACATAAGAATTATCTAGTTGTTCAATGATTTTTTAGTAATTGAATGTCTACTTAGTTAATTCAATTTCTTTGTTTTCTCAAATTTTTTTAAGACCCTAATTAATACCATACATCTCTTATTTTCCAGACTCATATCCTTTTAGGTCATTTGGGAAGCCTTGATTCGAAACTAGCTTTTTATGTTTGTTTTATTGACTAGTTTTACAGTGTTGAAGCTAGAATCCACTTGCTGAGCCAAAAATTGAATATAACACTTGTTTGATGTCCTAAACATATCAAGGAATACATAAAAATCATTACATACATAATTTGATACCCTTAGGTAGTGTTTGTGGAGGCATAATCACAAGGTAAATGTGTAGTCTCGAAAACTAGTTTTAGTAGTTTGACCTCCAAACTGAGCCCAGTTGTCCCTAACCCTCTAGAATCAAACCTTGATTATATTAGGGATCCAATTTGCATTAATGGTGTTCCCAGGATTATGGAAGTATAATAATTCCTCGCTGATGTTCAAAACCTCAATGGTCCTAGGATTCTTGAGATTATGCATTTCAATGGATATCTTTCTATGAACTATGATTTGATGAAACTATGGTATACTTGTGCATACCAATAATCACATTTCTACATATCCATTTATTGAGTCTTAGGAATGTGATAAGGACCTATCATTATTTTAACGAAATCTAGTTAGTCCTAGTTCATTTATAACACCTAGTTTTGAGCTTTACTGATTGGATCTTTGTGTTAGAGTTGATATCTCTTGAATTTTTATTCATTATTCATGGATATTACATTGGGGATGTCCACCTTCTCAAAAAATATCTGGAATATCTTTATTGACCATTAGTGAAAGTGGGAATCACAAAATTTACAAGCCATTTATTCCTCTTGTTGATGTATATGTAACTTCGGAATGTATTCTTCTATGTATCTTATGTATTGTAACCCGATGTTTATTCCGGGATGTTTCTATTATGTATTTGAGTCATGTGGTCATGCCCTGATGTTCCAAAAGGGAGGATTAAGGTAAGTCCCCACAATTTCGGGGCACTTGAGTTATTATACACTAATTAAGGTGTAGGCTCAAGCAATTAATTGTTAGTTGGGCTGACATGATTGAGTGCACTTCAAGTCAACGGAAGAATATAAATAGAGAGTGAGAGACTCTCTATTTATCACTTGTGAAATACATCACTTGCTCTCCCAAGTATGGTGCACTTCTGAAGGAGGAAATTTTGGGACTAGACAGAAGACAGAAGACTACTGCTATTTTGGGAGATCTCTTACTGTTTTGGTGTTGATTCTATCTTAGAGGAAGTTGCAGGGTTTTCTCCTTTATGGTTTCCCCGAGGAAAACTCTTTGTGTCTCTTGTCTCTTGTGATGTGCTTATGTTTTATTGCTGTGCTTGTTATTCTCTCAGTGAAAATATCATAAGATCATAATGCTAGCTTAATGTGATGAAAAACTAACATGGTATCAGAGCTAACCTGAGAAGAAGACATTGTACAGATACAGGAACTATGGATTCCTATTTTTTGGATCTTCCTCCATAGATTTTCAGCAAGAGTATGCTAAGATGACTCTCCATTGAAGGGTGCATCTTTCTGTCGATGCGAAATTCAATTTCAAGCATTTTCAGTTTCGATGTGGAAATTAGGGCTTTCTACAGAAGAGGAATTTTTGAGTGAGACCAGAATAGGATTTTTCTCCTCATCAAAACCGAATTTTAGAGACCTGGATCAAGAAATTTGGTTGGGTGAAACTCCGAGAAAGTAAAACCCTAGTTTGACACTGAGCTAGGAGAAACCCTAAATACTAAAACTGCTAAGTTTTTGTACAGTCGCTATATTTTGATATTGGTGAAGTATCGGAAGCGGAAAATTGTAGGGGACGAATATAAAATCCTGATAAAGCCTGTGTAAAAACATCAGACTCATATTCGCTGTACTCCAGGAGATATGATCTCTCCAAGTTAGGATTCCAGCCTCTTCCAGAAATCATCCATAAACAGGACATCTGGTGATATCTGCAATATATTGAGCTATAGAGGTCCAAATGGAATTCCTGAAGATGTTCCAGAAATGGCATGGACTTTAATTTTGGTGATATGAATATCAGACTCAGAAGATGAACCAGTGACACGTGGAATTCCGTACAACTTAGATGTTCAGAACAGTCCTGTAACAGGTCACCTTGGGAAAAGGATCATAAAACCCAAAATGGTGAAATAAATTCTAATGAAACCTATGGTGTTGGATCAGGGACATGCGAGGTTACCTTAGTACGAAATTTTAGACACATAGGAGTAGTAACTTCAGATATATCACAGAAATAGTAACAGGCATTTCTGCAGAAGAAATCAGAAAATTAGGGCTTCCTGTTCCGGGAGCTTCCCTCCACTGTTTTCAGAAAAGGAGTACATTGCACAGATCCATTTGAAGAGATCTATTTTTTTGTCCAATCAGATCTGAAATATTCCAAGTTTTGAAAATTAGGGTTTCTGTGACAAACCCTAGATCAGCGAACTCCAGGACAAGTCGGTAAGATCTAATCCTTTGCTATTTCCATTTGAGGTTCTCATTTCAATATGATATATCACATCAGCTTGGTGACAAGCTTGGGGAAGTTGACAAATTCCAAGCCTGGAAGTATCTGATCTCTCTGAAGAAACTGGATTGGAAACCTACCTAAGTATAGAGGTTCCAATTTCAGAGGGAGACGAGGTTAGAAGCCTTTCACAAGAAGAACTTGGTCAAGGCCAAAGAAGACATCATGCTCATGCTGCAGAGGATGATGAACCATCCAGAAAGAGATCCAGATATGAAAGTGAATATTCTTCAAGCAAGGATGAATATGTTCTGATATCATCTCTCACAGGTAACATTACTCATGGAAGTGATGATTGGCTTATAGACAATGGGGCTTCCAAACATATGACGGGATTCAAGGAATCCTTTATAAGACTGTCAGAACATGAATCACCACACAAGGTGAAACTGGGAGATGACTACCAATATCCAATAAAAGGTAGTGGAAAATCTTCATACAAGCTAGACTCTGGTAAGTCTCTAACAATGAAAGAAGTATTTTTTGTTCCAGTACTCAAGAAGAACCTTCTCTCCATTTCAGCATTGATACAAAAGGAATGCGGGTTGCATTCATAGATGGTCAAGTCATCATGTGGCCAAAAAGGAAATACTATCGATGCTGCGGTAGTGATTGGAGAACAAGAAGGAGGCTTGTACAAATTGAAGGGACATCCAGAACAAGCCTTGATCCATGACATAGTAGAGCGAAATGAGCTTTGGCATAGAAGGCTTGTACATGTGCATTACAGAGCACTACGTATTGCAAGCAAAGCTGTTGAAGGTCTTCCAGAATTTCAAGCTATTTGAAGGGAAGAACAAAAATCAGAATATGACCTAAAGAATCCAGTTGAAGAATGTGAAGATCTAGAATGCAGAGACCATGCAAGTCATAAGAGTCTCTCAAATCAAGAACAACTTGAAGCGGTAAAATAAAAAGTGAAGAATGCAGAAGTGATGATGGCCACCTTGAATGGCCTCCCAGGATCGTGGAATTCATTCACTCAAAGAATGTGTGCTAGAAGAAAGTGATTAATTTCAATAGACTCGAGAAGAGAAGGTGGGAGCAACTGAAGATCAAGCTCTTACCATCCAAAGAAGATCCCTCAAGCAATGAGGAATATGAAGAACCCAACTCTTGAAGAACTTCTTATCCACCTTAGCTTTTGGATAAGAAACGATGCTATTATGAATGAAGAAGACGATGAAGCTGAAGGCTCAAGAAGGAGTCTACCCACGAAACAAATAAAGATAAGTATTCAATTGTTATTTCATGATATTGTTTTTTTATGCATTTGTTTATATTCAGTTGATGTATTATGCATGATATAATGTTTGCATTAACGACATTATACTACTAATATGCATGTGATGGGTAAGTAGCTCATGGTGCTATACAACTCTCCATTGCTACTTATCTAGAATGAAACCTCTTT
>LPNX010173423.1:228493-241546 GCA_001517045.1 Pseudotsuga menziesii
CATTTCACAGATGATAGTAGGTGTGTCCTATCATGCTGGTGAATGTGAGTGCTAGGCCTTTCTGATGGGATTGTATTTTACTACATGATCATATGTGAGTGCTGGGCGTGCCTTTCTGACGAGCAGTTCAGATGTAAGTGCTGGGCGAAGACCTACATGAGGGTAGGCCTACAACCAGCATGAAAAAGGGCTGGCTCTGTAGAACTTCCTATGACGAGAATAATCATGAGATAGCACCAGTGTTGATCCAGATCGAGTGATGATCCACATCCAGTGATGATGATCCAGCAGTGATGATCCAGATCCAGTCTAGTGATGTTGATCCAGATCGAGAGATGATCTAGATCCAGTGATGATGTTCTATGTTGATCTAGATCCAGTGAAGATGACTTGAAGATGAAGATGAATTGAAGACGAAGATGACTTGAAGACGAGATGATCCAGCTTATATAGAGAAGAAGACCAGTGCTGAAAATTGTGTCGAAATAATACCTTCCTAGTTAAGAGGGAGTGTTGATGTACATGTAACTTCAGAATGTATTCTTCTATGTATCTTATGTATTGTAACCCAATGTTTATTCCGAGATGTTTCTATTATGTATTTGAGTCATGTGGCCATGCCCCGATGTTCCGATCGGGAGGATTAATAATGTAATCAAGTCATATCAAGTCATTAGGTAAGTCCCCACAGTTTCGGGGCACTTGAGTTATTATACACTAATTAAGGTGTAGGCTCGAGTAAGTAATTGTTAGTTGGGCCGACATGATTGAGTGCACTTCAAGTCAACGGAAGAATATAAATAAAGAGTGAGAGACTCTCTATTTATCACTTGTGAAATACATCACTTTCTCTCCCAAGTGTGGCACACTTCTGAAGGAGGAAATTTTGGGACTAGATAGAAGACAGAAGACTACTGCTGTTTTGGGAGATCTCTTACTATTTTGGTGTTGATTCTATCTTAGAGGAAGTTGCGGGGTTTTCTCCTTTATGGTTTCCCCGAGGAAAAATCTTTGTGTCTCTTGTCTCTTGTGATGTGCTTATGTTTTATTGCTGTGCTTGTTATTCTCTTAGTGAAAAGATCCTAAGATCATAATGCTAGCTTAATGTGATGAAAAACTAACATGTCTTGAAGGGGCACAACTTCTATTTTCACTCATAATCAAAGCATTTCGAAACTAGGTTGGATTAGAAATACCAAAAAGTGTCATATGTTTGCTCTTAAGTTATGTTACTGTTTTCCTCAACAATGGAAAATGGAAAATTATGAATCAATTAATTGCATATTTAATTTAGATGGAATTGTTTAAGGGGAAGCATTGGTAAACAACCTTTTATAGATCTCCTGTGAAAGAGGTCGACCTTCGTTATTTTTCACCGAATAAAAGAGGGACTTCCTATTTGTGATAATTACATCTTTTGATAGTATATGTGTTATTAGATTTGTATCTAGAGGAATTTAATGGAATATACATTCCATCATATTCTCACCAGTGAAGTTAAAATTACTTTTGGGTCTATCTTCTTTGTCTTCGAGACTCTGAGGTTATTTATTGACTTATTTCCATAATGTTTTTTCTTACTTTGTTATACTTTCTTAAATCTCTTTGATTTTAATTTATAGCTCTTGGTTTCTGTTTTTAGGTCATTGGTGCAACAAAATGAGCATCGCATCTAAGTAAAACCTTTGAACTCATAAACTAGGGTAATTACTATACTTTTTTGTTACCTATATTCACATGATCTTTACCTTTGCAGAAACATGTGGGTAGAGGACATGTCAATCCCTTTGTTATAGAAAAATTAGTCTCGTGCTCGATTTCCTTGGTTTTCCAGAGACTTCACAACTTCTTCTAAGCCTTAGAAATCCCAACTTTTGGACGCTTTTAAGGCTTCTAGAGAAACATACTCACTTTAAGTTAACATTTCATTGTTTTCTACTGCCATGAAATAGTAGATCCTATAATGTTTCTTTGAACAACTATTTGGGTCTTATGTTCTTTTGACATGGATCACTAGAGGATCATGAAATCCATATGGAGGAAATGGATAAGGTGGATGTAGTAATATCCACGGTAGGAGGAGAACATATAGCCAATCGGTTCAATATTATCAAGGCTATTAAAGAAGCGAGAACCATCAAATATATACTATTTCAAAATATAGAATACAAGCACCTAATCAAATTCTTGATTAGTGTAGTGCCAAAATATATTAAAACCTTAGTTTGGAATGAAGGTTTTAATACCTCTGCTTAAATTTTAGATTTAATCCAATATACAGATTGATTTTTTCTAGGGGCTTTTTCCATATGAGTTTGGGAATGTTGTTGATAATGTCCACCAAGTTGAGCCTGCAAAGAGTGTATTTGAGCTAAAAGCTAAAGTCCGTGGGGAAATCAAGGAGAGCGAATTTAATGTACATACATCTCCAACAACTCCTTTGTTTGGTATTCCATTCCAACCTTAAAACAGGTTGGGCTTACGACCCCTCCAAGGGATAAAGTTGTCATTCTTGGAGATGGAAATGCCAAATTTTTGTTTATTGCTTCTTTTGGCAAGGTACACTCTACCCATTCTTGAAAGTTCCAATTTAAAAATATGTTCCAAATATCTTCAACATTATCTGTTATGAATTATAGTAAATATGATGATTGTTATGATATTTACATCATGTGTTCATCTCAATGTTTCTCTTTGACCTAGGATTTCTCTTCTTGGTTTTTTTTGGATTATCCTTAAATGCAATGTAGTTGTGTATGTGAAGGACAAAGATGTTGGAACATTCAAAATCAAGGAAATATATGATCCCAAAACTTTGAATAAGACTTTATACTTAATACTTTCTATGAACACTCCATCTTTTGATGAGCTTGTGGCTCTTTCGTAGAAGAATATTGGAAAGACTCTGGAGAAGGTGTATGTCCTTTAAGAAAAGGTCGTCAAATTAATTGCAGGTTAGCAGTTGCAAAGCCGAATTTCACAATTTCTTCACACATTGTTTTCAAAATTTAATCAATCCAACAAATTTGGAACATAGTTTTTAGTAATTTTCATCATTGGCTTTGATTTATGGAATTTGTATATAAAATAGTGATTAGTCTATATTGTTTTGTCCATGGTATTGCTTCAATTTGAAATGATTGGTCTATTTTGTCTTAATTTTTTATGAGATTGATTTTTCTTTTAAATTTATATGAGGTAACCAATGATTAGGGGTAAAGCTACTTTTTAGGGTCAGATATTTGTCAAGAACGTTGATAAATATCAATTTTTTTCTTCTTTTGAGAATCGTATTGTGGATAATGGGCTTACCGCTTCCAAAATTGTAATGGGTGATGCAAACACACCATTCCCAACCAATATTGGCATAGCAATCCGTTACTCTATATTTGTGAAAGGGGATCAAACAAATTTTGAAATTGGACATGACGGTGTAGTGGGTAGTCAATGTAGCCTGATGTGAAATACGCCATGGTCAATGAATACCTCAACAAATTTTGGTGAATTATGTAAGGATATCTTCAATAGAATGCTCAGTTGGATAGAATGTTTCAACATACTGATATTAGAGAGTAGTTTCAATAAATGTTTTTCAAGGGTTTTGCCAAATTTTGGGCTATCAAAACTTAGATTCTTATATAGCTTGGTAAGATTAGAAATTTTCATGTATGGTTTAGTCAGAATAGAACTATGCATAGGCATATTCTTGGAATATTTCTTCTCTATGAGAAGCTAGCCAATGCCACTCATTTGTTTTTTTTTCTAATTCCTTACCTTTTATTCGGGGCAGGAGTTTTAGTAACAAGGCATCTTTTAAAAGATGCTTTTAATTAGTAACAAAGCATCTTTTAAAAGACATTAGAGAAAATTTGGGGTCTAAAATGGGCCTTATAAGAAAACGTGCCAACAATAAGTTATTGTGAGTTGGAATTCAAGAACCAATAGAATTTCAATAAAATGAGTCAACCATAATGGTTGAATTGACATATTTGTCATAAAAAAAACTACTTTTTTTGTTCGTATTTTCGACATATCTCCCTATGTTTTTACTCAAATTTTGATCAAGAGAGCTCGTTGGATGTGGAATTTGATTCTACATCCAACGATTACCCACATTGCATACTTTTGATGGACCCAGCTACCCAAAAACAATAAATACCTAAACAAACATGATGATGATGTCATCATCACATTTTTTTAGATATTTCTTGTTTTTGGGGTAGCGGGGTCCATCAAAAGTATGCAGTGTGGGCACTCATTGGATGCAAAATCAAATTCCACATCCAACAAGCTCTCTCGATAAAAATTTGAGTAAAAACACAAGGAGATATGTTGAAAATACGAACACAAAAAGTAGTTTATTTCTTTCTTCCTCCAAAATTAATAAATATTATTTTATTATTTAACTATTATTTTATTATTTTAACTATTATTTTATTATTTTCTTTAGGAGGCCCATTTTAGACCTCAAAATTCCTCTAATGTGTTTTGTTACTAAAACGCCCGCACAGAACAAACGGTAAGGAATTAGGAAAAACTAAAAACATAAAAGTTGTAGATAATTTCAAGACCTTTTCAATCGTCCAAAGTCCTCCCAATTCTGAGTTATGAGAACAAAGATATGCCCAAAATATGAAATATTCCTAAAATATTCAGGTCTTTTTTCAAATAAGATACATTTTGAGCAAAATAAAGCCTTATGACCACTATTCATTCACCCATTAAACCAATTATGGATTTGATTAAACCCATTATGATTTCAGGTGAAGTGAATGGAATATGGAGAGGAACCAATAAGCATGTGCTTCTAAGGGGTTTTTGCGTGTCCTAGAAGTGCTAGCAAAAAATTACTCATCAAGAAAAATTTAAAATTTAAAATTTTTCCTTTCAGTGAGAAGGTTGAGCTAAAATTCAATATTTCAAAGAAAGGGTAACTATTTTTTTATTCTGGTAAAAATCGATTTGCACCTCACATCCTGCAGGCTATGAACAAGTCACATCATTGCTCGAAAATAGACTGCTATAGTTGGATGGGATCCATAAATTTTTACCTGAACCTTAATAATGCAATTACACGATTAGGGCCATTCCCACCATCACTGGTAACTTGGTAAGGCCAATTCCAAGTTATTTAATAATCAAATGCTTCAGAAACTCTGCTCATCCTACACAACTTTATCAAGAAATTCTTTATGTGGATTTTCTGAGAGCCTAAGTGATGGTCTGATAATAGAATAACCCTCCTTCCAACTTCTCTAGATTGGACGAAAAGCCTTCCCAAACTGTGTGTTGCTGACAACTCCAAACCCTGGATCACAGTCATCCTCCATGAACTGCTAAAGCTCAACTAAGGGCATATTAACCCTCATTCACATCCCGTTTTTGGCCTCATAATTAGGATCCTATGGAGGCCACATGTCATCGAAGGAGAGCACATGTATGTTGTTCCTACCATGTATTTTCTTCTTAGTGTTTCCTTAAACACTATAATCTGATCAAATATCTATATCTTTGTGGTTCGATCTTGTTTAATCTTTCACTGAAAAGTGAAGTAGATAGTATGAGAAGTGGGAGTATTGCAGAGGGATTTTGAATGTACATGAAGAGTTGCAAGCACTATTATATCATGATGGAGACTTAAGAGATAGTATGACAAGGTGAAGTATTGCAGAGGGATTTTGAATGTATAGGAAGAACTACGAGGACTATTATAACACGATGGAGACTAAGTGTGCAAAAATGCAAGCAGACATTTGGCTATATGTAAATCTAGTAGGTGTAAATGGACCATGAGATCCATTTTCTTCGTTAGAAAACTTTTATGAAATATCCAACATGCAAACGTAATGTGGCTTTTCATTTTTTATATGATTATTTCTGTATGGATTGTTTAAGAAAATGGAATAACCGATTCATCTTCCAAAGAGCCCTGTATAGCTAATTAATTTTAATTTCCCTCCATCTTGAGCCTTTATAGTCTTCAGCTTAAAGATCCTCTATAGTCTTCAGCTTAAAGATCATGGATGATATTCAAATTTTCACTTGGTTTAGGTATGTTTATATATTATTTTTAAAATCTTAATCATATTTAATACAAAAATGGTAAATCAATATTTTATTGTTTTGTAATTTCTTAAATATGAATGGTGTAATCCATGTCATGAGATATGCTTCTCTAGAGTTGTTTTTATTGGTTTTCCACAATAACTACATTTACGTCTTTATCCACTTTCACTTGTATATTTGTGAAGCAATAAACCCCTATACTTCCTCTCTTCACTTGCTTCCCAATCATTGGTTAGTCAAAGAGAATAGTAGTTGCACTTGCTTTCCTTTCCCCTACTCAGAGTTTCAACGGATGGTAAATACATAAAATTATGGATAAGCTCCCTTAGACTGCAATGTGAGGGCATGAGTGCTTGTTACATATGTTTAGGGGGTATGTTCTTTTCATATGAGAAGGATAATTGTTTTTTGAAGTTACTTTTAGAATTGTTAGATAAGTTGTAGTTGTTAAAGTAGTAATGATTTTACTTACGATATTATGTTTAATTAGTTTATTTGCTTCCTTGCTTGATATTGGAATAAGGAACAATATCAATGGACCTTGTTTGCATGAATTAATTTTGGTTAATCGCTTATGTGTTATTTTATCAATGATTTTAAATTGTTAATTTTACTAGTAAAGTTGAATTGAATGTCGACTTTTTTATTAAAATAGTAAAGTACATTTAATCCTCGCAGATGTATGTGAATGAATAAGTAGATAGATGTTATAATTGTAATGGTTTTATTTGTGATTCTAATATTTATATTTTAGTAACTTTGTAATGCTTTTATTTGTGATTCTAATATTTAAGTTTTAGTAGGTTTGTTCACTCTTAATTTTTAAATGGTTGGCAAAAGTTACTAATATTTTACATAATTAACATGGAATAATAAAAACAAATAATTTTTTTATCCAAACTTATATTGTATCCTATAAAAAGATAATATCAAATTAATGGAGGCATTATTAATTTGTTCGTAGAATTTAAGAAAAAACAATTGTTTACTAATTAAGTTTTAATAAAATCTTACAATGTTTTAATATAGTTACTATTTGATTTTTTTTAATTATAATATTTGGAATAACAGTATTTTAGTTTTAAAACATTTTAATTAAAAATTGAAATCCAATTATTTTTTTAACTTTTGTTGGACTGTGACATGCCCTTAAATAAAATCAGGACTGACCCTTCAAATTTGACCACCGGTTGCACCACAACAAAGAATTAAGATGACCCTTCAAATTTGACCACTGGTTGCACCATGACAAAGAAAACAATTGAAAGACGCATTATAAAGCATGCATTGAAATGAAATTTTATTTAACTATTCACAACCATTCGCAATTTGTGATTAAAAACTGCAAATTTGTCAAGTTTCTGTTAAACAATCTTCTTTGATTGCTATTAAATGATCTTCGCTCAGATGTTCCATTGTTTCCCTTTTCATAGTTGATCATTTTAAAAGTATAATAATGTTATTTTTATTTAGTATAATATATATACTTTTTTCATTATTAAAATAATGTTTATATTCAAATTTATAATTGGTCTTTGTGTATTCATAATTGTCATTAGTATATTAGTATAATTATAAGTCTACTATATAATTGTTATTAGTATACTAGTACACTTATAAGTAAAATGGTATGTGAATGTTTATAAATATAATTATTAACTTAACTTGGTGGGTTAGGTCAAGTGGTTGAGAATTATAGTAAAAAATATCAAAGCCAAATCTTAGTGTGGTTATGCAGAGCCATATAATTAATTAATTCAAACTTGTCAACATAGTCATTTAAATACACATATTAAGGTCTTTACCAATTCCAAGAGTAAGTTCTATGAATGCATAACCAGACATAATATCCAACGTAATATCCAGGTAAAAAACAAATCTTCTTACAGGCCTATTAGCAATGGAAATGGAGCAGGAAAAACCAATTACCGATCCAAAGAGCGGTTATTGCAGAGACACTGGAATTTATTACAGCAAAAGAAATCCTACTGATCTTCCTCCACCCACTCAACATTTGGATGTCACCACTTAGATATTTTCTCATCACAACCATACGCAGGAGATCGCACTTATCAAGGATTCCAGTGGCCTCTCGCTCACCCTTCGCCAATTGTGAAAGCCCTTGCTACAGGAATGCATGGCCTGGGGATTCGGAAAGGCGACGTGGTACTTATCATTCTCCCATGACGACATGGCAACGTGATATATTATCCCACTAGATTGTGATGTTTGGGAGGATGCACTTGAAACATTGGTGTTGATTTTTCTTAAATTGCTTAGATGATATCTTAAAACAGTTAGTCACTAGTAGATCACTGGAAGAAAAACATGCACAAAAACACAACACGAGAACACAAGTATTTTCCTCTAGGAAACAACAAGGGAGAAAACCCCATAAAAATTCCTTAGTATAGAACTCAACCAGTGCAGTGGAAAACCCAGACAACTACTTCTCTCTCCTTTTTGGCACACTAATCCTTCTCTCTCTTGCTAAGGCAGCTTGAGTGAGAGTGAAAATGAAGGGGAGTGCATCCCTATTTATATTCTTCAGTTGAATTGACGTATAACCTAGCAGGGCTGACTTCTCTAACTAAGTAGGCCCACTTGTCCAACTTGACACCACAAATAGCATTTATTATATTGGCACTTGGTTACTATTGATACAACTTACATTCGGAGGTTTACATTGCTTCTTTCAATGACACTAACAAGACCAAACTCATCTCCTGAAGGAGGAATACAATACATCTAGAATATCTTCCAAAGTTACAATAATTTAACACTCCCTCTTAACTAGGAAGGTATTCAACCACAAAAACAACTGCTACTACAATTGTACAACTCTCTGGTGAGACTCTATATGTCATAGGAATTTTTGGAACATTGTCTATCATCTTCATCATCGATCTTAGCAAGATCATATTCCGTAATATTTGTCTTTTGTACGTTCTTGGACATCTTCTATTATCTTCTACTGAATCATCTTCTGGATTACCTTCTATCAGTATGTGAATACTGAGTCATCTTCCTGGATCCTCTTCTTGACGCATCAGTATGTGAATACTGAATCATCATCTATCTTATCAGAGTATAAATGTTGAATCATCTTCTGTCTCATCACTACATGAGTATTGGATCATATTTTATAGGATCAGTATGTGAATACTGAGACATCATCTATAACTTCATTATATGTAACATATGTGTATGGATACTAATAACATAAACAACAACATCATTTACATGTTAGTGCTAAAACTGAAAAAACAAATAATGCTATATCGTCATCTGCATTACCAGCATAGAGTTGTTGGAACATTGAAACCATCATTAGTATAGGAATAGTGAAGTAACATACATCAATAGTGATCAATGTAACATAACTGATACAAACTCAATCAATCAACTGATCAATCATCAATACTGAAGTAAACATACATCACAAAAATACTAAACAATGACATCTCACCAATCATCATCAACAATCACGAACAATAAACAATATACCAATACTGCAGCAATCATCAAACATCTCAACATTCACCATCAATAATCATTAACAACCAATAGTATAACAATTGTAACATACCTCAAAATTCAAATATAAAAAAAAATTCTATAACCATATATCTGCAGACATATTTATAACAATCCCTAACTGTTATGAAAGATAAATGAAGCCCTAGACATAATTAAAGGTCAAACTCATCCTTGCACATTCATTTATGGGCTTAGGGACCACTGTATCAGTTATTATGCCATTGATAAAACCACCCTGAAACCAAAATAGTCATTTCCACAATAAAAAGTATTTTCCACCTTTCGCCTTCCAGGAAGAACTTGAAAATAAGAGAACCAGCAGTTGATACCTTCAAAAGGGCCATTTTTTCTCCTTCCCCCTTTCGAGCGAAACTTGGAAATCAGAACCTCACCAGTTGATACCTTCAACAGGACTTTTTCCGCCATCCTCCTTCCAGGCGAGATTCGAAAATTGGAACACCACAAGTTGATACCAACAAAATCCTTTTCCACCTTCCGCCTTCTAAGTAGAACTTGGAAATTGGTCCAAACTTCATAATCAATCACTTGGTCTTTAAAATTTCCACCTTTCGATGCAGACCTCGGAAGTTAGAAACTTCATAAAAAAATCACTTGGTATTTTGGATTTCCACCTTCCGCTTCTTGCCTTCCGTTGTGGACCTTGAAAGCTTGAAAATTCATAAAACAATCAATTGGTATTTCAAATTTCTTCCTTCCGCTTCTTTCCTTCCCTTGTGGACCTTGAAAGTCATAAACTCATAAAACAATCACTTGGTATTTCATCTTTCTACCTTTCACTGCAGACCTCGGAAGTCAAAAACTTCATAAAACAATCACTTGGTCCTTCGGCTTTCTGCTTTCCTCTTCCCTCCTTCCGTTGCAGACCTTGGAAGTCAGAAACTTCATAAAACAATTGCTTGGAATTTCTACTTTCCTCCTTCTGCTAAGGACCTCAAAAGTCGAAAACTTCATAAATTGATCACAAGAACTTTCTGGTTTTTGCCTTCTGCTTTCTGCCTTCTGTCACGAAACTTAGAAGTCGGAAAATTTATAAAACAAACACTTGAACTTTGACATGAAAATTTGCGACTAACATCAACCATTGATCTACTTTGTGGATCATATATGGACCGTTGATCTTCTAAACTTGGAAATCAACGTCTAACCCTGTAGATTGCCTTTAAACTCTTCGGGACTTCCATAGATCTATCTTCCGCAATTTTGTGAACCATCGATCTTCCTACGGGTTAGATCTGGACCGTTGATCTTATAAACTTGGAAATCAATGTCTAACCCTGCATATTGCAGAAGTCGGGTTTCCTTTCAACTCTTCGGGACTTCCACAAATCTGTCTTTCGCACTTTTGTGAACCGTTGATCTTGCTGCGGGTTAGATCAGGACCGTTGATCTTCTAAACTTGTGGATCAATGTTTAACTTTACAGACTCAATGAGTTTCTAGTTTATTTTGGGTTTAACTCACCGTAAATTATTTAGATCCAGAAATGTATCCTGGTATTTTCAACCATACCTTGTTTCTGCCGACTAATCAATATTTAAGAACAATTTAACCGACTCCACTAAATTGGTTTTAGGATTTGTTTTGTTAAAAATACAATCTTTCTCTATGCAAACCAATTTCAACCGCCATACTCAAAATAACTGATATTTAAACTACAAACAAACATTTCAACTTCATTCGACAGCCTAAAATCGTAATGCAGAATTAAGGTAAAATTTTAGAATCAAATACAAATAGGAAGTACACCATATGAACATTTGATACCGTCTAAAACAGAGGGTTCAATCCATTAGATACAGATTCACAATTTCTAGATCACTTTAGTATAATAGATCAGAGATAGTTAGACTTAAGTAATTCAACTTAGAACTAAAATAATTGCTACAACAGTTCATTACTAACAATCATTGATCACATGTATGAATGCCCAATATGGGATACGTTAAAAATAATTTAACATTTCACATATACATTCTACTACATCTAAATCATTCAAAGAAACAGAGTAGGAACCTGGCACCAATGATAGTAAAACACAAGTGGAGAAGTTGTTCCTCCCAAACAACTCCAAGAGCATCCAAATTACTTGCTCTATAACCCTCTTGTTGTATTTGTTTCACGGTTAGTTCCATATCTTCTAATAAATTAGGTCCTAACATTAATCTATCAACAAGACTGCTCCATGAGTTTTTCTAGTATTACACTTACACCCTTATAAAATTTCAAATGGACTCCTACCTATAGAAACTTGGAAATTATTGTTATAAGCAAATTCAACCAAGTGTAAGTAGTCTTCCCACTTACCTGGTTTGTCCATAACATACATTCTTAGCATGTCCTCTAGAACTTGGTTTACTCTTTCAATCTGCACATATGTTTGTGGATGATATGCAGTACTAAAATTTAACTGGGTACCCAAGCCTTTAAACAAATCCTTCCAGAAGTTACATGTAAACTTCACGTATTTATCCAAGACTATTACCTTTGGTACGCCATGTAAAGTGAATATTTATTTCATGAAGATGTCTACAATATTAACAACTTTGTAGCCTAGATTTGATAGGTATAAAATGAGTCACTTTACTTAAGTTGTTAAACACAACCATGTTTGAATCATGTTGTCTGAAATTTTTGGGAAATCCAGTGATGAAATCCATACTGATGGTCTCCCACTTCCATTCTGGAATTGGTAGTGGCTGCAACAATCCTACAGAATGTTGATGTTTTGCTTTAACTTGCAAACATTCCAAGCAGCGAGCTAAGTATTCAGCCACTTCCGTCTTCATGTTTGGCCAAAAGAAGTATTTTCTTATCATGGTAATCATTTTTTGATACCCCGAGTGCTCTGAGTATGGTATTTTATGTAGTTCATCCATGACTGTCAATTTAATTTCTCTTATGTTAGGTATATACAGTATGTTTTTATACAACAATAATACTTGTTGGTTAAAGCTAAAGTCTATTTTTACTTGTCCTTGGTCATTTTTAACAATATTTTCTTTTAACCTCTGATACTCCCCATCAGAATTTCCAGTACTTAAAATCTGATCTCCTAGATCAGATTCGTAGTTGTTGCTTACACACAGAAAATTTGAATGTTGAATCAAGGCATCTTAGTACTTTATTTTATTTTCCCTTTATGTGCTTTATTTCAAAGTTAAATTCACTTAGAAAGGACAACCATCTGGCTTGTCTTGAATTCAAATTATGTTGGTCAAATAAATATTTAAGGCTTATGTTGTCTGAATAAGTAAAAAATTTCTCCCAATTAAGTAATGTCACCACATTTTTAAGGATTGAATTATAACAGTGAGTTCTAGATCACATGTCGCATAATTCTTCTCATGATCTTTTAGATTTCTTGATTCATAAGCTACAACATAATTATATTGTAATAATAATCCACCTAACCCTTCATTGCAAGCGT
>LPNX010173423.1:241765-262905 GCA_001517045.1 Pseudotsuga menziesii
ACGAATACCTCCTTGGACACAACGTGTCCCAGGTACTGAATCTTGTCTTTGAGAAAGTCACACTTACTGAACTTTGCATAAAGTTGTTGTTCTCTTAAAACTTGCAAAACTATTCTTAGATGTTCTTCGCGTTCTTGTTCATTCTTAGAGTAGATTAATATGTCGTCAATGAATACAACCACAAATTTGTCTAGATAGTTACTTAAGATGTTTTTCATTAATCACTTGAATGAAGCAGGTGCATTTTTCAACCCAAAGGGAATCACAACAAACTCATAGTGACCGTAATAGGTCCGAAATGATGTTTTACAAATGTGGTTGTCCTTTATTCGCACTTGATGGTAACCCAAACTTAAATCTATCTTTGAAAAGGTAGTTTCCTCGTGGAACTGATCGAACAGATCATCTATCCAAGGAAGCAGGTATCAGTTTTTAATAGTCATTTCATTTATTTTCATGCAATCTATACATAATCTTAGTGTACCATCTTTCTTTTTCACAAACAAGTCCAGTGCTCCCCAAGGAGACACACTTGGTCGAATGTAATTTTTATCAATTAGTTCTTGTAACTATGATTTTAGTTATGTGTGTTTGATTATGTTAATTTGATATGGATCTTTCAATGTTGGTACCGCTCCATGTATCAGATCGATTGTGAAGTCTATATACCTTTTTGGAGGAAGTCCATGGACTTCTTCCGGGAAAATATCTTCAAACTCTTTTAAAACATGTATGTCTTCTAGTTTAGGTTTTATATCATTTTCCTTATCATTCATTATATATACTGTGAATACCTTACATCCCTTTATTACTGATCTCTTCATTTGCGGAGAAGATATTTATCTGATGGTTACCTTCCTAGGAATTCCTTTCACTTTTATACTATTTCCATTATTATCAATACATGTAAATGTTTTATCAAAATAGTTTAGCAAAACATTATGCTCTTCAATCCAATCCACTCCTCTCGACAAATCATAAGATCCTAAAGTAAATATATTTACCTTTACATGGGTAAGGAAATCATTCAACAATATCTTGCAATTTCTAAAAATACTACTAACCTTTCTTTTTGTACATGTGGCTAACTGCACTTGCCAAGACTTATAAAAAATTTCAGGTGCCAAATTGCATAAATCAACTACTCCAGGTGAAATATAACTTAGGATCTTTCCTGGATCAATTAAGACAAAGATATAATTATTGTTTATCATACCTTCAATTTTGACCATGGAAGTCTGGTGGTATGCTTGCTGATTTTCCAGTTCAATGCAGATTCTTGGCATGCTTCTAGCCATATCTCCAACTGTAACTACTTCCTGGATAGAATGGAAATTAAACTTCTCTTTCTTGTTGGACAGCCTTTAAAGTAGTGTTGTTCCCCACACTCCCAACATTTTAAGGGTTCTTTTGTGCTAGGTTTTATTAGGAACAGTTAAGGGTACTACAGAATCTTGAGGTTTAAAACCTTTGTAATTATTACCTTGCTACCCTCTGTGATTATTTCCCCTATTTTTATGGAAATTTTTTTTTCCTTTAGAATCAAAAAGTACGTGGCCTTTTATTTTTCCAGGCTCATATACTTTCTCTTTTATTTTGTTTTGATCAAAATAGAAGTTCACCTTGCTCATTGCTTCCTCCAATGTCTTTGGGTTGTAATATTCAATCTGTTCTTTAAACATGAGAGGAATGAAGCTAAGGAAACGTTGTATCTTCGACTTCTCATCAATTATGTCGGGGAAATAGTCAAGTAATCTTAAGAACTTACTATATATTTCTTTCATTATCATGGTCCCTAACCTTAGTTCATAAAACTCCTTAAATTTTTCCTCATAGTACTATTCATATAAATACTTTCTTTTAAGCAACTTTTTAAATGTTTTCCAAGTTACATACCTTTCTTTTATACCCTTAATTTTATTTATATCTTGCCACCAAATATCTTCCTTTCTGGTCAGATTATAAATGGCCACTTTTACTTTCAACTCATCTGAGTAATTATATATCTAGAAGTATTTTTTCATACTAGACAACCAAGCCTCTGCCTCCTCGCCTTTCTCAATTTCCCCATTAAACATGGGTGGTTTGATTTTTTTGAACGCCCTAGATATTTCCTCGTAGACTCTATACTTTTTCTTCTTTTTATTTTCATCATGGATTTTGCTTGACTCATGAGTTTTTCTAGGATGTTTAACTGACTCTTCACTTGAAGTGTTAGAGTTATGACTGGAAAATTCTAGCTTCCTACCCTTACGTTTATTGTACAGAGCAGTTTTAGGAAATTCTTGTTCAAAATACTTATTTTTATCTTTTTCTTCATTATGGATTTTTGCTAACATTATAGTGTTTAGTTCTTCTTGCGCCTTCAGAATTTGCTCATTATCCTCCTTAACCTTTCTTAATTCAGATCTTAGTTCATTCACATTTTTTTTTAATTCATATTTATTTTCTTGACTTTCATTTAGATCTACCCAGATCTCTTCATCCCTTAGATTACCCTCTTCATTTAAAGGTTTTTTTGGGCGACGTTCCTCTTCTACAGACATTCCCGCGTCTTCCATATTTCCTGCAAAAATAATTGTACTTCTTTTTACTGTGTAAGAGAATTTTCAATACAAAATAAACATGAGTTAGTTTCTTGTTTTCTATATAATTTTTGTGTTGAGCCTATTTAGGCCTAGTGCTGAAACCATGCTCTGATACCATATGCAACATACCTAGAAATTCAAATATATATATTTTTTTCTATAACCATATATCTTCAGACATATTTATAACAATTCCTAACTGTTATGAGAGAATAAAAATAAAAAGAAACCCTATCCATAATTGAAGGTCAAATTCATCCTTTCTCATTCATTTATGGGCTTAGGGGCCACTGTATTAGTTATTCCTCCATTGATAAAACCACCCTGCAACAGAAATAGTCATTTTTGCACTAGAAAGCATTCTTTGCCTTTCTCCTTTTGGGAAGAACTTCGAAATAGGAGAACTAGCAGTTGATACCTTCAAAAGGAAAAAAAATTATGCTTTCTGCCTTTTGTGCAGAACTCGAAAATCAGAACATCACCAATTGATACCTTCAATAGGCCTTTTTCCACCTTCCTCCTTTTGGGCGGAACTCAGAAATCAAAACACCACAAGTTGATACCTTCAAAATCCTTTTTCACCTTCTGCCTTCTAGGAGAAAATCAGAAATTTGAAACTTCATAATCGATCACTTGGTCTTTCAAATTTTTTCCTTCCGCTGCGGACCTCGGAAGTTAGAAAATTCATAAAACAATCACTTGGACTTTTCGCTTCCCACCTTTTGCTGTGAACGTCAGAAGTCAGAAACTTCATAAAATAATTACTTGGTCTTTCAGATTTCCCCCTTCCATTGCACACCTCAGAAGTTGGAAACTTATGAAACAATCAAATGGTATTTTAGCTTTCCTCCTTCCACTTCCTGCCTTCCACTGCGAACCTCAGAAGTTAGAAAATTCATAAAAAAATCACTTTGTCTTTCAACTTTCTTCCTTCCGCTGCGGACCT
Source organism: Pseudotsuga menziesii (assembly GCA_001517045.1). Lineage (NCBI taxonomy): Eukaryota > Viridiplantae > Streptophyta > Pinopsida > Pinales > Pinaceae > Pseudotsuga > Pseudotsuga menziesii. Next base: position 245,300 of record LPNX010173423.1, read on the forward strand.
CGAAAGTCAGAAACTTCATAAAACAATCGCTTGGAATTTCTTCTTTCCGCCTTTCATTGTCCACCTTCCGCTAGAGACCTCAGAAGTTGAAAAATTCTTATATCGATCACTTGAACTTTCTGATTTTCAACTTTCACTTTCCTCCTTCCGCTACAAAACTCAGAGGTTATAAAATTTATAAAACAAACACTTGAACTTTCCAATGAAACTTCATGACTAACATCAGCCATTGATCTACTTTGTGGATCGGATCTGAACAATTGATCTTCTAAACTTGGAAGTCAACGTCTAACCCTGCGAATTGCAGAAGTCAGGTTTACTTTCAACTCTTCGAGACTTCCACATATCTGTCTTCCGCACTTCTGTGACCCGTCCATCTTGCTACGGGTTAGATCTAAACCGTTGATTTTCTAAACTTAGAAATCAACGTCTAACCCTATAGATTATGGAATTCATGTTTCCTTTCAACTCTTTTGGACTTCCACAGATCCATGTTTCACACTTCTATGAACCGTCGATCTTGATACGATTTGGATATGGACAGTTGATCTTCTAAACTTGTGGATCATTGTTTAACTTTGTGGATTCAACAGGTTTTTGGTTGATTTGGGGTTTAAGTCACCGTAAATTATTTAGATCTTCAAACTTATCGTGGTATTTTCAACCATACCCTTCTTCTATCGACTAATCAAGATTTGAGAACAATTTAATTGACTGTGCTAAATTGCTTATAGGATTTGTTCAATTAAAAATATAGTATTTCTCTATGAAAACCAGTTTCAATTACCATACTAGAAATAATCTGATATAAACTATAAACAAGAATTGCAAATTCATTCGGCAGCCTCAAATTGTAATGCAGAATTAAGGTAAAATTTCAGAATCAAATGCAAATAGGAAATACACAGCAGGAACATTCGATACCATGTAAAATAGAGGGTTCAATCCAATAGATGTGGATTCACAATTTCTAGATAACTTCAGTATAACAGATAGGAGATAGACATACTTAATTAATTCAACTCAAAACTAAAATAATTGTTATTGCAGTTCATTACTAACAATCATTGATACAAGTATGAATGCCCAATTTGGGATACGTTGAAAACAATTTAACATCTCACATATACATTGTAATGCATCTAAATCATTCAAAGAAATAGAGTAGGAACCTGGAACCAACGCTGAGAAAACACAAGTGGAGAAGTTGTTCTTCCCAAGCAACTCCCAGAGTAGCCAAATTACTTGCTTCAGACTCCCCCGAGCCTATTCACCGAACCACAAGAGAAAAATATCTTCATGCGCCATCTCTTACATTGCACAGATTTTAATCCCAATCCAATTCCAGCCTCCTGCTGCTCATGGACATACTATTAAATAGTATTTTTCCTAGGACTTGGACATTTATGAGCCTCCTTCTGTTTAGCAACTCAACCAGGAGTCCATACCTGATTTTTGGGGATGATGCCTCCTGCATCTTGAGTTCTCACTTAATGGTATTTGTAACTTATCATTTTCTTCTTGTAGGTCAGCAAACACTCTTTCAACAGCCATATCCACTTGTGTTATCCTTTAACATCTTTTATTAATAAGGAATTTTTTATTACAAAATTTTTTTTATTCTTGACCTCCTATCAAAGAATAATAAAATAATAATAATCAAAGTATTTTCTAGTAGAATTCAAAAATATTAAATCAGGGGGTATTACAAACCATATTGATGATACATCTTTCCCATCAACGTCTCGGAGCAACATCACAATGAGCTCTCTGGTAGATCCATTCAACCATTTTTCCTAACTTACTAACTCTTTCGAGCCAATCAAGCCTAGTTAGAAAGATGGATCTCCCTGGAGACCAAACAATCCTTGTATGACTTACTAACCCTTTCAAGCCAAAATATCCTAGCCATAGATACTAATACCCCTTGGATCAACAAGCCTTGTCTGGCTTACTAACCCTTTCAAGCCAAACAAGCTTGTCTAGACATACCCTCCTGTAGACTAAGCTACTCACCACTGCATCCATTGTCCAACTATTGTCACTCCGTCTTTCGAGAGAGGTCCTTTTGGACTACACCAAGATTTTCTCAAAATTATTCAAACTTTACACAATCCAAAGGCTTATTCAATACATCTACTACTTGTTCTTATGTAGGAACATACTTGAGCTTTACAACTCCCTTCTGAACCATATCCCGGATGAAATGATACCTGATTTCAATATGCTTTCTCTTATCATGAAAAATGGGATTTTCTGTCATCTTAATACAACTCTGATTATCAAAAAGGATATCAGTGACATATATCTCTGCATCAAATAGTCATGCTAACATCTTTTGAATCCATATTGCTTCACTACATGTTGAACATACAATGTATTCTGCCTTCATTATACAAGTGTAATACTGGTGTTCTTTCTAGTGAACCAAGAGATCATGCATGATCCCAGACTAAAACAACATCCTAATGTTCTCTTTCTATTTTTTTCACTTCCATCCCAATCTGAATCTGCATATCCATGTAATTTGATCTTACTATTGGATGCATATCTGAGCCCATAATCTAAATTTACCTTTAGATACCTCATCATATGTTTTTCTCCAATAAGGTGAATGTGTTTAGAATTCACCATATACTAGCTTAAGGTGTTTACTATAAAACATATATCTGGTATTGTATTGGTTAAGTACATTAGTGAACCAATAATCTGTCTATATAGCATGACATCAACTGCTTTTAAGGTATCGTCATGCAATAGCTTCAAACTTGTGGTCATCGAAGTAGTCATAGCTTTACAATATAACATTCCAAATCTCTTTAAGATTTATACAGTATATTTTCCTTGGTTTAGGAAAATCTCATCTCAATATTGCCATACTTCAAGACCTAGAAAGTAATGCATCATTCCATGGTATTTCATTTCAAATTCTATGGAAATATTCTTCTTACATGCGATAATAGGCTTATCTTCATTTGTCAAGAACATATCATCTACATATAGTAACAAAATCATAACTCCATCATCATCGACCTTATAGTAGAGGTTGGAGTCTGCCTTAATTTCAGTAAAATCTAAGCTCATCATAAATCCATCGATCCTTCTATACCATGCTCTAGGATCTTTCTTTAGTCCGTATAATGCCTTCTTTAGTCTACATACATGAGTCTTCTGATCAATAATCCCAAACCCTTATGATTGTTCAATATATACCTCTTCTTCAATCAAGCCATTTAGAAATTTCGTCTTCACATCCATTTGATGTAGCTTCCACTTCATTTTGGATTCCAAGGCAAGGATAGTTCTTATTGAGGTGTATCTAGCTATTGGTGCAAAGGTCTCTTCATAATTGATTCCCTCTTTCTGAGAGAATCCTCGGGCTACAAGTATTGCCTTGTGTTTTTCTATACTTCCATCTATTGAATGTTTAGTTTTGATTATCCACTTCGAGGATACCACTGACTTGTCCTTCAGTATTGGTACTATTCCTTCCACATCATTCTTTATAATGAATTGGTATTCCTTGACCATTGCATTAGACCACTCTTTTTGTTTTATTAGTTCTTCAAAACAAGTTGGTTATTTAGAAACTAGATCACACATCAAAGCCATACAACCGAGGTATGACTTTGGCTTCTTCCTTCCTCAGATGGTTCCTTCAGGAAAACCATGTATTTTTGCTTCTTCAATTAATCCATGAGCCCAGCAAGGTATTCCCTTTCAATAAATCAACTCATTTGGTAAATATGTAGGTAGCCGAGGTTCTGTCATATCATGATCTTCAGGTATGTGGACTTCTTCTTTGTTTCTTACTTCTTTAGGAATTTCAACAGTTTTGGGAGATTCATGCTCCTCTTCATCTTTCTTGTCTTTATTTGATTTTCTAAAGGATCTATCTTCATCAAAACTGAAATCTCTACTAAGTTTAATTTGATGGTATCATGGGTTATATATCCAATAATCTTTTGATTGTTCACTATATCCAACAAACAATACCTTATTTCCTAAAGGATCTAACTTCAAACTTTTATTCTTGGGAATGTGAATGTACACAAGACAACCAAATATATTTAGATGACTTACCTTTGTTTTTTCTCCAAAAAACATTTCTTCTGTATTTTTTTTCCCAGGGAAATTGCGGAAAATTCTGTTATGTACATATACTGTTGTTCTTGTTGCTTCTGCATACAAGTAAATTGGAATATCTTGATCATGTATCATACATTTCACAACTTCCATGATAGATCTATTCTTTCTTTCTGCCACACCATTTTTTTGTGGATTGTAGGGAATGGTGAGATCCCTCTTAATCCCCACTTCTTTACAAAAATTATTGAATTCATTTGAAGTAAACTCTCTTACATTATCTAATCTCATAATATTTATTTCTTCTCAGAGAGGTTTTATACTATGGCCTAAATCTCCTTGAATATTTCAAACACGTCATCCTTCCTTTTCAAGAAGTATATCCAAGTCTTTCAAGATTAGTCATCAATAAAAGAAGCATAGTAAGAGTACCCACTTAATGAAGTGGTTTGTATTCACCCACATATATCTGAGTGAATAATATCTAAGATCTTGTTTTCCTTATTATCACTTTTTGGAAAGGGATTCTTAGTATTCTTCCATTGTGTACATCCTTTTCACACTCCTTCATGCTCTATCTAAATATATGGTAAACCAGTTACCACCTTTCTTACAATTGGAAGGGATTTGTAGTGAACATGAGAAATCCTTATGTTCCATAACTCACATGGTTTAATGGTACTGGTTGTTAATGTTGAATCTGTATGTCCCTTCAATTTGTAGATTCCTCCTTCTTCAACTCCAATCTCTATTGCATCATCTATAATTTTACCTTTGGTCCACATGAGGAATTTTTCCATCTACAAAGGCAACTCTGAGGCATTTCTTGTATAAGGATAAAATGGAAAGATGATTCTTCTTTAGGCATGGGACATACATGACATCTTTCATTTTCATAGGCTTTCCAAAATCCAACTTATAGGATGCTTCTCCTATTCCTCTAATGGGATAGTCAGAATGATCTCCAAACTTCACTTTGTGTGAAGATTCCTTTTGGTCAAGGCATGAGAGTGATTCCTTGAAACTAGTCATGTGCTTGAAGGCACCAATATCAATTATCCAGGTGTAATTTCCAAGTGAGACTGATCATGTTAGAGAAGAGATTAAAACATATTCTTTACTAGATTCTCCATCCTTCTTTGCTTCCTATTCAACTTCTTGATCACTATCTTCAACAGCATGGGCCTGAAACCTTCTCATATTTTTTATCTTTTCTTCTTTCATGGGACAGTTTATGGAAATGTGTCCCAACTTGTGAAAAGTGAGACACTCAAAATTTGAGAAGTATCTCTTGGGTCTATTAAACCCTTGAGTCTTAGGAGGATGGTCATGACTCTTCCTTTTTCCTTTGGTGTGGGAATTCAAGGCTTGATCCTCATTCTCCATTATCTTTTCTTCTTTGGATTCTATCCTTTCTTCTTCTTGAAAACAATCTTCTCATAAATTCCAAAATTTGGTTAGTTTCCTTCTTGAGAAAATTCCTCAGATAAAGGCTTCCTAATCTCTTGGAAGGCCATTTAAGGTTTTCATTACAATCTCTAATTCTTCAACCATATCATCAATGGCTTCTAGTTGATCCTTGATTTGATCTACTCTTGTAAAGTAATATTTCATAGTATCTGAATTTTGAGCTCTTACATTTTTTAGTTGATTCCTCAAGTTGATTTTCCTATTAATGTTTCTCCCTTCAAATAGACCTGATAGGGAATCAAACATGTATTTTGGAGTCTCCCTTGAGGATACTTGAGGAATCAATTTATCTTTGATGGAATCAGCTATGATCCTTTTTTCTATGATCATATCCTTCTTGTTCTTGGACTTGGCTTCAACTTCTTGTGCTTCTTTCACTTCCTATTATAGCTAATTTTACCACAGTTGGTTGATCACATGTTTATGGCCTTCCTTATTCCTCTGCAGACTCTTTGGAACCCATGGACCTATATTATACTTTGGTGTTCCAATATATTCCCCAAAAATCACCTGCTTATGCCTATACGCGAGTTTTAAATCCATAGTCACATGTATACACAGCTTTTGACCTTCAACACGTGTACATTGGGATGTGTGCATAAAGACAAATATTTTTGGAGTTTTCCTCATAGAGGTCCAAATAGCCTGAATCTTGGCCTTCCATATGCCTTGAGAATGCTTGGAATCGACCCTATGTTATCTCTTTGGAGTGCCATATATTGAGCCTCTTGGATACATTGAAGGAATAGAAATTGAAGATTAAGGAAACTACAGTCCATTGTTACCTCATTTTTCTTATGCTTGAGTCTACATCCCTTTGTGCCTTTGGAGCACATAGTGTTTCTCTTCCCAAACTTGCCTTTGGTTTGTGAGCTCTCTATCGAGAAATGGAGGATTCAAGGAGTGGAGGCCCAAATGGAGGACTCGATTTCTCCAGTTCGCAGAAGTGCCGACAGAGTTTCTCACTATTTTATCTTTGTTTTATTAATAGAAATATCCATTTCCTGTCCAATACATGTGCATAAATATGAATATTGTATCCATGGATGTATTTATTTTCTTATACATGATTGATTATATATGCTAGAGTATCTCTAACACCTTAATATATATATCATGCTTGTCTTGTTTTCTATTATTGAGAGCGAAGCGTGTTGGAGAAGCTCAACAGGGATCTACTTCAACCCTCTGAAATAAGGTACGATTTTATATCCCTTAGTGTTAGATGTATTTATTTCTATTTCATATTGGAGAGGATTGATTTATGATGTCATACTGTTTGTTGTGGTACCCCCAATCCATAGTGAGTTTCTCTCTGTAACACTTCCTCTTTCACAAACTTATCTAGATCATTCTCTTGGAGGATGAGCATGATCTTATACTTCCATGATGAGTTTTCTAGGCCCTTCAAGATTTTCATCTAGCTTAGTATTATTTTTCATCTTCAAATTACTGAGAACCTCAAATGGAAAAAAAGTGCAAATATACTTACTTACAGAAAGCACCTACCAACTGACCTTCTTCTAGATGTCCTAGGATTTGAAGTAGAAACGCTAATTTTTCAACTGGGATCGCAAGTGGAGATGAATAGTGGAAAAGATGCACCTCCCTAAGGTGAGGTAGATTGTATTTTCCTTTTTATAATATTGATGATGAAACCTCATGAAAAATGAAACCCTAGTTTGTCCCGACAGCAGTAACTAGTCCAAAATTGAAAATTATTGGAATTCAAATTTGTCTCCAAAGAAAGAGGCGCTCTTCAGAGGCCAATTGGGAGAGCCCCATTTTCTGGTTGATCTTTCGAGGCATTTTTTCATAACAAAAAACCCTAGCTATGCAGTGCTTCCTTTCACGGTGGCTCTAATTCCATGTTGATTTTTCTTAAATTGCTTTAATGATATCTTAAAACAATTAGTCAATAATAGATCACTAAAAGAACAACATGCACAAAAACACAAGAACACATGAACACAAATATTTTCCTTGGGGAAACCACAAGGGATAAAACCCCACAAAACTTCCCAAGTATAGAACTCAACTAGTGCGGTGTAAAACCCAGAAAATTGCTTCTCTCTCCTTTTTGGCACAATAATCCCTCTCTCTCTCTCTCTAAGACAACTTAAGTGAGTGAGTGAAAATGAAGGGGACCGCCTCCCTATTTATATTCTTTAGCTAACCTGAAATATAACCTAGCAGTGTCGACTTCTATAACTAATTGGGCCGACTTATCCAACTTGACACCACAAATAACATTTATTATATTGACACTTGGGTACTATTGACCTGACTTACATTCATAGGTTTACATTGCTTCTTTAATCAATGACACTAATAAGACCAAAATCATCTCCCGAAGGAGGAATACAATACATCTGAAATATATTCCAAATTTACAATAATTTAACAATTGGGACCCTGGAATTTCTTGGAATGACAACTTTCCAAAATTGGAAGGAATAATTGGATCCATGCACAGGAGGTAGTGGGATCCCAGAATTCTACTCAATTATATTAATTGGGTTGAAAATTTTGTTCAAAATTGGGTTAGTTATAGGGGAAATAACTATAATCAGAGTGGTGTTGCAGAAACATGATGTACCTATGATATTTAGCTTAGAATTGGGGATTTCAATTCTAGACAAACAACAACATATTATGAGGATTGAAGTCATTGGTTGGCTTCATAGATGCTTGGAGTTGGTTTCTTTCTTGAGGAAAAGAAATTTTGGGAGGGGAGGACTGTAATGTCCCCAATTTCTTGTTAACACCATGGAGAAACCCCTAGCCCTTGAGAACCCCATGGTTTCTAGTGGATAACTGGATTAATTAAAATGGAGTTTTATTTTGATAGATAATAAATATCCTTGTATGCGGCTTTTAGACTTGGGATATTTTTTTCATGTTTTAATTATTTTATATTTTTAATATTTTTAATTTTTGTACCTAGTGGATGTGATAGGTGGCGAAGGAGGGGTGCATGAGGCCTTGTGGACCCAATGGGTTGTCACACTAATTGGAAACTAGGAAAAAATTAGAAAATATATAGAAAAGCATAAAAATATAGAAAGGATGACAAAAGCAGCCAACCAGAAAAGCATGCTCAAAGCATGCAAGTGCAAGAAAAGCATGTCAAAATGAAAAGCAGGAAATTTTAGGAAATAAAGGAGGGAAGAATTCCTAAAAAGGGAGGAATTCAAGTCAGTGTGAACATCAGGAAACGAGGAAGGCATAGTTTATAAAAGAAAGAAAAGCTAATAAGTATGAAAAGTAGGAAACTTTAGGAAGGAAAGTAGGGCACAGTTATTAAAAGGGATAAAAGATAATCAATGGAAAGGAAAGAAAGAAAGAATAAAGAAGAAAACTTCCTATTCAGCTCATGAGAGTGCACTAGGATATTTGACTTTCTAAACAAGTCACTCAATCTATAAAAGAAGAGGGGAGCACCACTTTCTCATCTTTTGACAACTTGTTTTTTTCCTTTAGAACCTTTGATCTACTTCGACTTGGGAGATGAGCCCCTAGTCCAAGATGGGAGATGTTCCCATGCTATTGAGAGGATTATAGAATTCATCCATTATCATTGAGTTGTATTTCAGGTCCTGAATTTTTTCCAAACAAGTTCAAAATATAGGAAGGAGAATCACAAGCCTCCAATTTGAGTTCCCCAATATCTTTCATTCTCTCTTCCATATTCTATATCATTATGTAAGCTGTCAAGCCATGATATACTAATGAATCATTATGGAATCACCTATGAAGTTAATTTCTGATTCTAAACCGTTTGTATTAGTCCTGAAATTTTTTCAATAAGAAGTTGCATATTGAAATTATATGTTAGTCCCTCTATAGAATTACATAAGAATTGTCTAGTTGTTCAATGATTTTTTAGTAAATGAATGTCTACTTAGTGAATTCGATTTATTTTTTTTCTCAAATTTGTTTAAGACCCTAATTAATACCATACATCTCTTATTTTCTAGACTCATGTCCTTTGAGGTCATTTGGGAAGCCTTGATTCGAAACTAGCTTTTTATGTTTGTTTTATTGACTAGTTTTACAGTGTTGAAGCTAGAATCCACTTCATCAGCCAAAAATTGAATATAACACTTGTTTCAGGTCCTTAACATATCAAGGAATACATAAAAATCATTAAATACATAATTTGATACCCTTAGGTAGTGTTTTGGGAGGCATAAATGCAAGGTAAATGTGCAGTCTTGAAAACTAGTTTTGCTACTTTGACCTCCAAACTGAGCCCAATTATCCCTAAGCCTCTTGATTCAAACCTTGACAATATTAGGGATCCAATTTTCATATATTGGTGTTCCCAATATCATGGAAGTATAATTATGCCTCGCTGATGTTCAAAACCTCAATGGTCCTAGTACATTGTGCATAGGATTCTTGAGATTGTGCATTCTAATGGATATCTTTCTATGAACTATGATTTGATGAAACTCTAGTATACTTGTGCATACCAATAATCACATTTCTACATATCTTTTTATTGACTATTAGGAATGTTATAAGGACCTATCATTATTTTAAATAAATCTAGTTAGTCCTAGTTCATTTATAGCACCTAGTTTTGAGCTTTACTGATTGGATCTTTGTGTTAGAGTTGATATATCTTGAATTTTTATTCATAGATATTACATTGGGGATGTCCACCTTCTCAACACAAATCTGGAATATCTTTACCGACCATTAGTGAAAGTGGGCATCACAACATTTCCAAGCCATTTATTCCTCTTGAAGGGGAACAACTTCTATTTATACTCATAATCAAAGCATCTTGAAACTAGGTTGGATTAGAAATACCAAAAAGTGTCATCCTTTTTCTCTTAAGTTCTGTTACCGTTTTCCTCAGCAATGGAAAATGGAAAATTATGAATCAATTAATTGCATATTTGATTTAGATGGAATTGTTCAAGGGGAAGCATTGGTAAAAAACCTTTTATAGATATCCTGTAAAAGAGGTCAACCTTGGTTATTTTTCACCGAGTCTTGATAAAAGAGGGACTTCCTATTTGTGATAATTACATCTTTTGATAGTATATGTGTTATTAGATTTGTATGTAGAGGAATTTAATGGAATATACATTCCATCATATTCTCACCAGTGAAGTTAAAATTACTTTTGGGTCTATATTCTTTGTCCTCAAGACTCTGAGGTTATTTATTGACTTATTTCCATACTTTTTTTTGCTTACTTTGTTATCCTTTCTTAAATCTCTTTGATTTTAATTTATAAATCTTGGTTTATGTTTTTAGGTCATTGGTGCAAAAAAATGAGCATCAAATCCAAGTAAAAGCCTTGAACTCATAAACTAGGGTAATTACTATACTTTTTTGTTACCTATATTCACATGATCTTTACCTTTGCAGAAACATTAGTCTCATGCTCGACTTCCTTGGTTTTCCATAGACTCCATGGCTTATTCTAAGCCTTAAAAATCATGGCTTCTGGACGCTTTTAAGGCTTCTACAGAAACATACTCACTTTAAGTTAACATTGCATTATTTTCTACTTCCATGAAATAGTAGATCCTTTAATGTTTCTTTCAACAACTATTGGGTCTTATGTTCTTTTGACAGGGATCACTAGAGGATCATGAAATCCTTATGGAGGAAATTGAGAAGATGGATGTAGTAATATCCATGGTAGGAGGAGAACATATAGCCAATTAGTTCAATATTACCAAGGCTATTAAAGAAGCAAGAACCATCAAAGACATACTATTTCAAAATATAGAACACAAGCACCTAATCAAATTCTTGATTAGTGTAGTGCCAAAATATATTAAAACATTAGTTTGGAATGAAGGTTTTAATACCTTTGCTTAAATTTTAGATTAAATCCAATATACTCTTTGATTTTTTGTAGAGGCTTTTTCCATATGAGTTTGGGAATGATGTTGATAATGTCCACCCAGTTGAGCCTGCAAAGAGTGTATTTGAGCTAAAAGCCAAAGTCCGTGGAGAAATAAAGGAGAGGTAATTTAATGTACATACATCTCCAACAACTCCTTTGTTGTGTATTCCATTCCAACCTCAAAATGGGTTGGGCTTATGGCCCCTCCAAGGGATAAAGTTGCCATTCTTGGAGATGGAAATTCCAAAGTTTTGTTTATTGCTTCTTTTGGCAAGGTACACTCTACCCATTCTTGAAAGTTGCAATTTAAAAATATGTTCCAACTCTCTTCAACATTCTTTGTTATGAATTATGGAAAAGATGATCATTGTTATGAGATTTACATCATGGTGTTCATCTCAATGTTTCTCTTTGATCCATGATTTCTCTTCTTGGTTGTTTTTGGATTATCCTTGAAGGCAATGTAGTTGTGTATGTGAAGGAGGAAAATGTTCGAACATTCACAATCAAGGAAATATATGATCCCAACACTTTGAATAAGACTTTATACTTAATATTTTCTACAAACGCTCCATCTTTCAATGAGCTTGTGGCTCTTTGGCAGAAGAATATTGGAAAGACTCTGGAGAAGGTGTATGTCCTTTAAGAGAAGGTCGTCAAGTTAATTGTAGGTTAGCAGTTGAAATCCTAATTTCATAATTTCTTCACACATTATTTTCAAAATTTAACCAATCCAAAAAATTTGGAACATAATTTTTAGTAATTTTCATCATTAGCTTTCATTTATGGAATTTGTTTATAAAATAGTCATTATCCTATATTGTTTTGTCCATGGTATTGCTTCAACCTAAAATGATTGGTCTAATTTGTCTTAACTTTTTATGAGATCGATTTTGTTTTAAATTTTTATGAGGTAACCAATGATTAGGGATAAAGCTACTTCTTAAGTTCAGATATTTGTCGAGAACATTGATAAATATCACTTTTTTTCTTTTGAGAATCTTATTGTGGATAATGGGCTTACTGCTTCCAAAATTGTGATGGGTAATCCAAACACACCATTCCCAACCAATATTGTTATAGCAATCCATTACTCTATATTTGTGAAAGGGGATCAAACAAATTTTGAAATTGGACATGACGGTGTAGTGGGTAGTCAATGTAGCTTGATGTGAAATACACCATGGTAAATGAATACCTCAACAAATTTTGGTGAATTATGTAAGGATATCTTCAACAGAATGCTCAATTGGATAGAATGTTTCAACATACTGATATCAGATAGTAGTTTCAATAAATGTTTTTCAAGGGTTTTGCCAAATTTTGGGCTATCAAAACTTAGATTCTTATATATTTTGGTAATATTAGAAATTTTCTTGTATGGTTTAGTAAGATTAGAACTATGCATAGGCATATTCATGGAATATTTCCGCTCTATGAGAAGCTAGCAAATGCCAGTCATTTGTTTTTTTAATTTTGACTTTTCGTGTGACAATAATGCCATTGGAAGTTACATATCATGGATTGTTGAATACTTTGTCAATAGTAATAAGAAACTTAAAGTAGTTGCATAAACATATGTGAGGTCACACACTTTTATTCATATACAGTTGTTATTGGCTAATTGGTTTTTCAATGAATATAGAATAATTAAGTAGAATGCTTAGTTCAAGTATTGTGGTTTTGAGCATGGTTGCTACCTATTGAAGGAAATTATTTAAAATCTTGTTCTCTCATCTCCAAAATTGAACAAAACTTGGAACAACCAAAATTTTATCATGAAAAATTCACACCTCAAGAAATTGGATCCCTCTATATGCTTGATAGATCTAGATTGATCTATATTGAATTTAATTTCTTTTACTACTATTTTTTTGGATCTACGTGGCACCATACAAATAATTAGTTTCAAAATGTTGTATTATAATATAGACTATGTAGTCTATTTAATCTCAAGCCTTTTTTCTCAAACTTGGATTCTCCAAATTTGAAATTGCCTTTTGTAAATAAACTTCGGCAAAACATTGTCACCTCATAGCTCTTATTTAAACAATTCTTTAAATTTTAAAAACTAAAAATTATTTTGTTATTTTTTACTAATTTTTCTTTATATTAGATTGTTATCCAACCTATTTTTTGTTAACACAATTTCATCAAACCCAAAATTTAATTCCATAATTTAAAATTATTTTAAAGCGACAACCTTTTCTTACATATAATAAACACAAATGTTTAACTATAAAAAAATTAGCATCGTACTGTGATCGTACTCTTAGAGATTTTAGTTAGTGACTAATATGGTTAATAGGATCATTAATAAATCATCATATAATGTAAAAAATAAATAAATAAAATAAAGAACCTTATACCTTTGAAAGTGAAAAAATCCATCGATAAAATGTTAAGTTTTATTTATTTCAAATTAAAGTGGTTTAAGTATTATTATGTTGATAAGTACATAGGATTTTTATTTCTGAATTGGAGTGAAGATAACACGAACCATAACATTCTTCCCTCTTCTATATTGTATCCTATTTGAAAAAAGACTAGAGTATTCCAGGAATCTTTAGTATTTTGGGTATAACGTTTCGCTCGTAACTTGGAAGTGGAAGACTTTGAACCATTGGAAAGGTAAAGAAATTATCTACAAATTTGTTGTTTTCAGTTTTTTCTAATTCCTTATCATTTATTCAGGGCATGAGTTTTAGTAACAAAGCATCTTTTAAAAGATACTTTTAATTAGTAACAAAGCATCTTTCAAAATATGTTTTGTTACTAAAACGCTTGCCTCGAACAAACGGTAAGGAATTAGGAAAAATCAAAAACATAAAAATTGTAGATAATTTCAAGACCTTTTCAATGGTCCAAAGTCCTCCCAATTCCGAGTTACGAGGACAAAGGTATGCCCAAAATATGAAAGATTCCTAAAATATTCTGATCTTTTTACAAATAAGATACATTTTTAGGCAAAATAAAGCCTTATGACCACTATCCATTCACCCATTAAACCAATTATGGATTCAATTAAAAAATAATAATGGGTTTCAGGTGATCTAAATGGAAGATGGAGAGAAACCAAAGAGCATGTGCTTCTAAGGGGTTTTTGCATGTCCTAGAAGTGCTAGCAAAAAATTACCCGTCAAGAAAAATTTTAAATTTTAAAATTTTCCTTTCAGTGAGAAGGTTGAGCTAAAATTCAATTTTTCAAAGAAACGATAACTACTTTTTATTCCAGTCAAAATCAATTTGCACCTCACATCCTGTAGGATGTGAATGGGTCAAATCATTGCCCAAAAATAGACTACTGCAGTTGAATGGGATCCATAAATGTTTACCTGAACCCTAATAGTGCAATTACATGATTAGGGTCAATCCCCCTGTTGCCGCCTTTCACACACCTGGGTCACGTGGCAGAAATATTCAAGCCACTTGGTGTGTCCTTGGGGGCAAGTCTCAAGTCAAGGCTGTCACCTTGTTCTTGACTCCTCCGTTTAGGCTCAACTCCTAACGAAGCCAGGGGGGGTAGACCCTATTAAGTTACTAAGGATGATTTCTTAGTGTGATGATGTTAAACTGAATTAGTTACTTAGGAGTTTGAATATTTTAATTATAGACAATTAAAGATGATGAAATGCGAAAATAAACACACGAAAGCACAAAGCTGATACACAATATATATATGAAGCAAAAATGACTAGTGCCTTAAAATGGAGTCAAAAATATAATCAATATGCTTGCATGTGCTTGGAGTGAATGTTTTGCGATTGCATCTAGGTATGTTTTAAGTTAAATGTGAAGTATGAGTTGATTAAATTAGGCAAAGGGGGGACTCCAGATATACCCGAGAGTACTTGGAGTATGTCCAAAACTAAACCTTCATGGCTACCCGCAAGGAATATGTGGGATGAAATGGAGTCTCTGGGGCTATTGTTCATAACGCACCCGTTAGGGTGTGACAGAGATCGGCACCCCGAGGTCACTTTTCAGAAGTTCCCGCTTCCTTTGGGTATTTTGCCACCGTAAAGGTTTGATCTAGGTGTTAGATTTTCACCTGATGGTTTGTAAGTTGGGGAGAGTGAGTCCTAATTACACTAGTCACTCAAGTGATTTTGATACAGCTTGACTGATCGGATGAACCAAATCCAAGTGCATAGCATACACACTGGAGTCTTGTAAATTTTAATAAGTTTTAAACTGGATGTTCTTGTTTAAAAGAAAAGCCTCCAAGAACCTCTTTCGATCCAAGTGGATCTCAATCGGGGAATCAAGGAGGGGTTAATTTTATAATTTCTTATAAATAAAATATAGAAGAAAGAAAATAGATACACATTTCATATTTCTTAATTAATCCTACCACGAATCTCTTTCCCCTTTCGGGTCAATCAGGAATCGTGGGGTAAGTATTACGATTACTTTGAAATGTGAGATATGGAGTATGGAATTAATAACAAGATCAAGTATACTACCCTGCAAATCAGATCAATTCTAGTAAAAAATAAATAAGCATAAAATGACAAAAATGGCACTGACACGAATCCCCCCAGGGGGGGTGGGGAATGGGCTCGAAAGAGCCTATTCCAAAGAAAATTTTATTTATTAATGGTTACAGAATTAGAGAACTGATAAATCAGAAATTTCTTGGTCCTTATACAGGTTGAAACCAAGTTTTTACAATTTTGCAAAAAAGAATTAAGATTTTTTAGTGAAAAGGGAGACCCCTGGGGGGATTTGAATGCTCCTAAGACCACTTCGGACAGCAGCTTCCTTTTCTTTCGTTCAAACCTGTTAAAGGACAGTGAGCAAGTTAGAATAAAATATTCCCAAAATCACTTTAAGAGTACCTTTGGATCAGCCTACTTTATCTCAAAAAATAACGCGGTTAAACTAGCTAAACCGGCGGAAAAGGAACCAAGGAAAGCAAGATTTCCTTGGGATCTTGGCTTTTTGTTTGTGCATCCAATTAAAGTGCACTGATATTGTAGAATATTAAACTTATTGTACAGCAAATGAAACTACCTTAACAGCAAGCTATGAATTTTCACTAAACTACTTGCAAAACTAAGGTAATTTTAGCTAGATCTCTTGAAAATGAACCTTATGTGCAAAACAAAACTAAGATATATATTTTGGAAGGGATATTACTAATTATATCTATGTGTATTTTTCTTAATGAGATATATCGGAGTAATAAGAAACCTTTTAAGTAACCAATTTGAGGAAAATTTTAGATTTTAAAGGAGAGAAAGGGGAAGAAAGATGCTTGTTGTTGAAGCAAATCTGCAGAGGAAACTTGTTAGTAGAATGCAGAGGGGCAATGTCTTCACAAAAATTTGGATGTGTAGTTGAGTCAAACTAGATCCACAGCTCGTCCAATCCTTGCTACCTGAAAGCTAAACACACAATCCTGCACAAAACCTCATGAGATCTGGATATATATATGAAAAAGAAACAAGAATTACATGCAAATAAACTTATTAAACATTTATAATCAAGATCTTCTAACATATATTCTATGAGATATAAGAAAAAAAAGTAACCTTACTTTCCCAACTATACTCCTATTGATTCATCTGAATCATTCAAGCCAGACAGGGTTCAGATGCAGAAATTGAGAGAAAATACAGCAACATCAATAGCCGTAAGACAATGCTTAATCCACACATATGAGAGCATTACACCATTTAGCCTCCAAAGCTTCTTTATTTCAACAATCAAAAGATTACACCAGTATTACAATGGCAAGCCCTTCAATCCAGCTCTAACTAGCTTGGAAGAGGGAGCCTCAAGCAGGATATATACAATTTACAGGCCATCTAGCCCAGAGGGGGGCACAATTCCTCATGGAATCAAGTGAAATCAACTGATGAAGAGTTCATCAATGTAGAACTAAGGCTGAACTGAGCCTACTTGTCAACTGGGGGCTTGATCTGGCTGACACATCAACCGATACACTGACACATCACCCCACAGAGCATCCAGGAGAGCCAAAACGTGTTGAGGAGAGATGGAGGGCGAAATTCCCCATAAAGGATGCTCAAGATCAACTCTGGATCTGATTTGATCACCTCCTTCAGTTAAGGATTTGTCAGATCCAGTCAATCTGCTTCAGATCTGACTAATTTCAATCAAATCGGCTGAGAATCCATTGATTTATGATTTTGGATTTGCTCCATTA
>LPNX010173423.1:263165-296524 GCA_001517045.1 Pseudotsuga menziesii
TTAACAAATGAAGTCTAAGAGACCGAGTCTTTTACAGATACTATCATGCTAGAACATTTATTACAATTCCCCCATGGGGTATGAAAATGTGATATGATACAACAAGCACTTCCCAGAAGTACTTCCAAAGGTCTTTTGAAGTCCGAACAAGTTAACCCTGTCCGGTTCACCGGGCTCACTTGATAAAAACCACTAAGTACAACTTAGGTGGTAACATTCTGGCTCCAACTGTGGGACGTGTGCTCAATCTGGTCTTTGAGGCAAGGAGAGGATACGAGAACACTAGAATCTCTGGTTGATATACCATGTAAAAACATCTCAACTTGACAAGAAAAACCTCAGTAGCACAAGTTTTATAAAAAACCAAATGCACCATTAAGCTGATTTATTTAAACAAAATAAATGTAACTAACTAAAAGAAGCAAAGTTTTATTATCACTAAGTATAAAATAGAAATGCAGAAAGTACATGCTCTCTTTCAAAGAGCTTATTTTCCTACTCTAAGCATGATATAAAAAGGGTTAAGTGTAATCAGAAATCCAATGTAACCACCTAAGCATTTTATTAACATAAAAAAAAATTTCCTTGTATTTGGTTACTAGCCAAAGTAAGGATACCTTATTCAGAAAATGCAAACCTGCGTGATGATTCAGGATGGGCGGGATGGATGGGAGATCATAGGCATGAACAATGTCATAAAAATTCTTCCCAAACTTGTATGTGCTCATGCAGGCTGCTTCTATCCATGACTGGATAGGAATGATATACCAATCAGAATGTTGAGGTAAACTGACTACATCATCATATTGATAATTGGGGCTTATCAAATGATAACTCGTTGCACAAGCCTCAAGTAGATCCAAATTATAAGGAACCTCTATATGTGAAAAAGATGGCTGAGACTGATTTTCCACTGACTGCATCACATCTGACTTTTCACAATACTGCCTCTCCATGTCTTCATTATTGATACCTTTGTGTGGCTCTGCATGATATGACTCTGAATGATCATATGGATAAACTGCACACTCCTTTTTCATATCAAAGTTTCCCAAGGCCACATAGTCCATGCTCTCTCCTTTAGATATGCCATAGACAGAAAAATCAACAAAACCATCAAAATTTTCTGGTTCATCATTTTCCTCTTTATTCATGCCACAGACTGGATTTTCCATGAATGTCCAGGACTTCTCATAAACATATTTATCGGGGATAAGGGAGTCCTCGTCACTTGTATCATGCTCCAAGCTATACTTGTCCTCATTTTCATACTCATCTTCTTCAGAGAAAAGGTCACAAGGTAGTAAACCTTCCAAACCGTCATCATTGTATGGAGAAAACATAGGATTCCCATTATGTATATTGCAGTTTTCATCATAAGTTTCACTATAATATTCTGCCATGGTTTCATCCTGAGGCTTGTACTGTTTAGACGGTGATTTCTTTTCTCTCATTTGATACACATCTCCCTTGAACCTGGCATCCTTCATTTCCTTAATTGCCTCCGGAGGAGGCATTACATCAGAAAAGTTAGACATGAGATCCTTCTCGAAACCGTAATCCGTGGACTGCTGCCAATGCTGGTATGATAGAGGATAGGTTCGGCCTACCATGTACGCATGATCAGACTCGCCTGATGTTGTTTCCTGATTACTTACCTCCTCCATCCCATGTTCTACAATCTGGTTTGCTATGTAGCAAGTGCTTTCTGGGTGGAATTGCTCACAAGGACTACACCATGGAATTACTTCATCTACCAGGTTAGTTGAGTCTAACTGGTTTGGAATCCTAGGATCTTGCTGTGGAAACTTCCTTTGATACATTTGATTCTGTTTTGGCTGAAAATTCCTAGGTCCACTATTTCTCTCCAGTGTGACTATTCTGTTTTGGATTTTATTCAATTGCACAGTTTGGTTTGTCATGATTTTTTCCAACAGGCTAGTCACCTTTTCCATGGGGTCTTTAGAGGTTTCCTTTTCCTCTAATTCAATGGCCTTTCCCTTTTCTTCATTGTATGAAGTGTTTCCCCTAGTGTAACCTGGAATGTTGGATTTGCCCTAAGATTGCATATTCCTTTCTATTTTCTCGGCCAGATCTTGAGCAGTTTTTAGATCGACCGGATCTTTATCCCTTAATTGGTATCTCAAATCACCAGTGAAAGATTCGATGTAATATATGAGGATGGATGCATCCCTTGGCTTGATTTATCTAGGGAGGTCTGCCACCGCACGCCTGAACTTAGTATTAAATTCATCAATGGTTTCATTCTCCATCTTCTTTATGTTATGGAGGGCAGCAAGCACATGTCTTGGTTCTTTCTTTTCCCCCCATTTCTTCTTAAAACTTGCTAGGAATTGATTAAGGTTTTATATGAATCATCACCAAGTTCTTCATACCATTCCGCAGCATCATTCTCTAAGGATAAAGCAAAGAGCTTCATTTTGATATCTTCATGGTTAGAGGGAGCACTATCATAGTAAATGACCAGGTGCCTTGGCAAACATTCGGAGATGAGTCTTGGCGGTGGTAGCATTATTTTCCTCGAATCTAGGGAGCTTTTTGATAGCATCATTCGGAATGTCATGAGGAGCACCTGCTATCTGAGAAAATTCAAGGGGTTTGTAAAATTCCGTCATTTCTTGAGATTAGTGAACATGACTCTCTTCAAATATGTGATGGATATCTGAGAGGGATTGGTCTCCTAAATCTTCAAGGTTTCTATGAGAAGTCTGCCTATTCAATATTTCCCTAATAAACCTTTCGGGATCAGGGAGAGGATTGAATAATTGTCGGCGGTATCTTCGGGTAGAAATTCTTGAAGGGATGTTTAGACAGTGGAGTCGCCAGATGGATCAGGTTTTAATTTTTATGTTTTTTAAAGACTAGATCAATCAAAAGTTTTCTATCTTTTTAGTTGTTTAGAAAAAAGCTAAGCTAAGTCGTGCTCGGGAATAAAAAGATTTATCCCTGGCAACGACGCCAAAAATTGTTTCCTCCTTTCACACACCTGGGTCACGTGGCAGAAATATTCAAACCACTTGGTGTGTCCTTGGGGGAAAGTCTCGAGTCAAGGCTGTTACCTTGTTCTTGACTCCTCCGTTTAGTCTCAACTCCTAACGAAGCCAAGGGGGGTAGAACCTATTAAGTTACTAAGAATTATTTCTTAGTGTGATGATGTTAAACTGAATCAGTTACTTAGGAGTTTGAATATTTTAACTATAGACAATTAAAGATGATGAGATGCGAAAATAAACACACGAAAGCACAAAGCTGATACACAATATATATATGAAGCAAAAATGACGAGTGCCTTAAAATGGAGTCAAAAATATAATCAATATGCTTGCATGTTCTTGGAGTGAATGTTTTGTGATTACATCTAGGTATGTTTTAAGTTAAATGTGAAGTATGAGTTGATTAAATTAGGCAAAGGGGGGAATCCAGATATACCCGAGAGTACTTGGAGTATGTCCAAAACTAAACCTTCATGGCTACCCGCAAGGAATATGTGGGCTGAAATAGAGTCTCTAGGGCTATTGTTAGTAATTCACCCGTTAGGGTGTGACAAAGATCGGTGCCCCGAGGTCACTTTTCAGAAGTTCCCACTTCCTTTGGGTATTTTGCCACCGTAAAGGTTTGATCTAGGTGTTGGATTTTCACTTGATGGTTTGTAAGTTGGGGAGAGTGAGTCCTAATTACACTAGTCACTCAAGTGCTTTTGATACAGCTTGACTGATCGGACGAACTGCAGCCAAGTGCAGAGCATACACACTGGAGTCTTGTAAATTTTAATAATTTTAAACTAGATGTTCTTGTTTAAAAGAAAAGCCTCCAAGAACCTCTTTCGATCCAAGTGGATCTCAATCGTTGAATCAAGGAGGGGTTAATTTTATAATTTCTTACAAACAAAATTTAGAAGAAAGCAAATAGATACACAATTCATATTTCTTAATTAATCCTACCATGAATCTCTTTCCCCTTTCGGGTCAATCGGGAAATCGTGGGGTAAGTATTACGATTACTTTGAAATGTGAGATATGGAGTATGGAATTAATAACAAGATCAATTATACTACCCTGCAAATCAGATCAATTCTAGTAAAAAATAAATAAGCATAAAATGACGAAAAGGGCACCGACATGAATCCCCCCAGGGGGGATGGGGAATGGGCTCGAAAGAGCCTATTCCAAAGAAAATTTTATTTATTAATGGTTACAGAATCAGAGAACTGATAAATCATAACTTTCTTGGTCCTTATACAGGTTGAAACCAATTTTTTACAATTTTGCAAAAAAGAATTAATATTTTTTAGTGAAAAGGGAGACCCCTGGGGGGATTTGAATGCTCCTGAGACCACTTCGGACAGAAGCTTCCTTTTCTTTCTGTCAGACCTGCTAAAGGAAAGCAAGAAAGTTAGAATAACATATTCCCAAAATTACTTTAAGAGTACCTTTGGATCAGCCTACTTTATCTAAAAAAATAATACGGTTAAACTAGCTAAACCGGCGGAAAAGCAACCAAGGAAAGCAAGAATTCCTTGGGATATTGGATTGCTGTTTGTGCAGCCAATTAAAGTGCACTGATATTTCAGAATATTAAACTTATCTTACAGCAAATGAAACTACCTTAACAGCAAGCTATGAATTTTCACTAAACTACTTGCGAAACTAAGGTAATTTTAGCTAGATCTCTTGAAAATGAACCTTATGTACAAAACCAAACTAAGATATATATTTTGGAAGGGATATTACTAATTATATCTATGTGTATTTTTCTTAATGAGATAGATTAGAGTAATAAGAAACCTTTTAAGTAACCAATTTGAGGAAAATTTTAGATTTTAAAGGAGAGAAAGGGGAAGAAAGATGCTTGTTGTTGAAGCAGATCTGCAGAGGAAACTTGTTAGTGGAATGCACAGGGGCAATGTCTTCACAAAAAATTGGATGCATAGTGGAGTCATACTAGGTCCACAGCTCGTCCAATCCTTGCTACCTGAAAGCTAAACACACAATCCTGCACAAAACCTCATGAGATCTGAATATATATATGAAAAAGAAACAAGAATTACATGCAAATAAACTTATTAAACATGTATAATCAATATCTTCTAACATATATTCTATGAGATATAAGAAAAACAAGTAACCTTACTTGCCCAACTATACTCCTATTGATTCAACTGAATCGTTCAAGCCAGACAGGGTTCAGATGCAGAAATTGAGAGAAAAGCCGGCAACATCAATAGCTGTAAGACAATGCTTAATCCAAACATATGAGAGCATTACACCATTTAGCCTCCAAAGCTTCTTTATTTCAGCAATCGAAAGATTACAATAGTATTACAATGGCAAGCCCTTCAATCCAGCTCTAACTAGCTTGGAAGAGGGAGCCTCAACTAGAATATATACAATTTACAGGCCATCTAGCCTAGGGGGGGTGCAATTCCTCATGGAATCAAGTAAAATCAACTGATGGAGAGTTCATCAATGCAGAACTGAGCCTGAACTGAGCCTACTTGTCAACAAGGGGCTTGATCTGGCTGACACATCAACCCATACACTAACACATCAGCCCACAGAGCATCCAGGAGAGCCAAAACGTGTTGAGGAGAGAGGGAGGGCAAAATTCCCCATAAAGGATGCTCAAGATCAACTCTGGATCTGATTTGATCACCTCCTTCAGTCAAGGATTTGTCAAATCCAGTCAATCTGCTTCAGATATGACTGATTTCAATCAAATCGGCTGAGAATCCATTGGTTTATGATTTTGGATTTGCTCCATTATTCATCAATTTATTAATTAAAATAATCAATAATTGATTTTTGGGGCTTTCTGACCTGAGTGATGGAAAATCACTCAAAACTAGGAAACAATGGTTCCATGGGTTTACGTGGTGCTCTTAGCTTGAAAATGAGCACCTACACGACTGAAACTGATTATTTGGCCCACTTTTATTACAAAATCAATTTGTCCAATTAAACTATTAAAAAATAGCCTAAGTTTTGGAAAAATTAAATTTTAATAAAAAACACTGAAAAAACTGAAAAATTGAAAAATTGAAAAACACCTAGGGGGACTTAGACATGTTCATATGATTCAAAAAATATGTCTAGCATGCTTATACATTGACACATAGACTCTAATAACCTCAATAGGCCTAAATGCCAAGCCGACCACCCCAACTTTGGAAGTATGGAGTGAAAAACTCAAAAATTATCAGTCGTTTATTCAACAACCAATAATAACCAAGGGAAAAAACGCCCTGGGCTGATTGGATTGATAAATGAAGTCTAAGAGACCAAGTCTTTTCCACATACTATCATGCTCGAACATTTATTACAATTCCCCCATGGGGTATGAACATGTGATATGATACAACAAGCACTTCCCCGAAGTACTTCCAAAGGTCTTTTGAAGTTCGAACAAGTTAACCCTGCCCGGTTCACCGGGCTCACTTGATAAAAAACACTAAGTACAACTTAGGTGGTAACACCCACCATCACTGCTAAGTTGGTAATCCCAATGCCAAGTTATTTAATAATAAAATTCTTCAGAAACTCTGCTCTTCCTGCACGACTTTCTCAATAAATTCTTTCTGTGGATTTCCTGAGAGCCTAAGCGATTGTTTGATAACAGAACATCCCTCCTTCCAACTTCTCCAGATTGGACGAAAAGCCTTCCCGAACTGTGTGTTGGAGACATTTCCAAACCCTGGATCACAGTCATCCTCCATGACCTGCTAAATCTCAACTGAGGGCGTATTAACCCTCATTCACATCCCGTTTCTGCCCTCATAATTAGGAGCCTATGGAGGCCACATGTCATCAAAGGAGAGCACATGCATGTCCTTCCTGCCATGGATTTTCTTCTTAGTGTTTCCTTAAACACTATAATCTGATCAAATATCTATATCTTTGTGGTTCGATCATGTTTAAGCTTTCACTAAAAAGTGAAGTAGATAGTATGAGAATGGGGAGTATTGCAGAGGGATTTTGAATGTACAGGAAGAGTTGCAAGGACTATTATGGCATGATGGAGACTGAAGAGATAGTATGAGAAGGTTGAGTATTGCAGAGGGATTTTGAATGTATAGGAAGAACTGCAAGGACTATTGTAACATGATGGAGACTAAGCACGCAAAAGTGCAAGAAGACATTTGGCTATATGTAAATTTGGTAGGTGTAAACGGACCATGAGATCCATTTTCTTCGTTAGAAAATGTTTATGAAATATCCAACATGCAAACGTAATGTGGCTTTTCATTTTTTATATAATTATTTCTCTATGGATTGTCTAAGAAAATGGAATAACCGATTCATCTTCCAAATATCCCTATGCAGCTGATTAATTTTAATTTCCCTCCAGACTAAGCCTCTTATAGTCTTCTGCTTAAAGATCCTCTATAGTCTTCATCTTAAAGATCATGGATGATATTCAACTTTTGACTTGGTTTAGTTCTGTTTATATACTATGTTTACAATCTTAATCATATTTAATATAAAATGGTAAATCAATATTTTATTGTTTTGTAATTTCTTAAATATGAATGGTGTAATCCATGTCATGAGATATTCTTCTCTAGAGTTGTTTTTGTTGTTTTTTCACAATAACTACATTTACATCTTTATCCACTTTCATTAGTATATTTGTGAAGCAATAAACCCCTATACTTGCTCTCTTCACTTGCTTCCCAACCATTGGTTAGTCAAAGAGAATAGTAGTTCCACTTGCTTTCCTTTCCCCTACTCAGAGTTTCAACGAGTGGCAAATACATAAAATTATGGATAAGCTTCCTTAATAGCATTATCTTTATTTGTAGACTGTAGTGTTGAAAGCTCATGCAATTTGAGGGCATGAGTCCTTGTTACATATGTTTACGGGGTATGTTTTTTCATATGAGTAGGATAATTGTTTTTTGAAGTTAGCTTTTAGAATTGTTAGATAAGTTGTAGTTGTTAGAGTAGTAATGATTTTACTTACGATATCATGTTTAATTAGTTTATTTGCTTCCTTGCTTGATATTGGAATAAGGAACAATATCAATGGACCTTGTTTCCATGAATTATTGCTCGTTAATCCCTTATGTGTTATTTTATCAATGATTTTAAATTGCTAATTTAAGAGTAAAGTTGAACTGAATGTCGACTTTTTTATTAAAACAGTAAAGTACATTTATTCCTTGCAGTTGTATGTGAATGAATAAGTAGATACATGTTATAATCGTAATGGTTTTACTTGTGATTTTAATATTTATATTTTAGTAATTTTGTAATGCTTTTATTTGTGATTCTAATATTTATGTTTTAGTAGGTTTGTTCACTCTTAATTTTTAAATGGTTGGCAAAAGTTACTAATATTTTACATAATTGACATGGCATAATAAAAACACATCAATTTTTTATCCAAACTTATATTTTATCCTATCAAAAGAAAATATCAAATTGATAAAGCATTATTAATTTGTTAGTAAAATTTGAGAAAAACAATTGTTTACTAATTAAGTTTTAATATAATTTTACAATGTTTTAATAGTTACTATTTAATTTTTTTAAATTATAATATTTGGAATAACACTATTTTAGTTTTAAAACTTTTTAATTAAAAAATTGAAATACAATTATTATTTTAACTTTTGTTGGACTGTTACATCCCTTTATATAAAATCAAGACCGGCCCTTCAAATTTGACCACCCGTTGCACCACTACAAAGAATTAAGATGGCACCATGGCAAAGAATTAAGACGGCCCTTCAAATTTGACCACTGCTTGCACCACGACAAAGAAAACAATTGAAAGTCGCATTATAAAGCATGCATTGAAATGAAAATTTATCTAAATATTCACAACCATTCGCAATTTGTGATTAAAAATTGAGGTTTTGTCGACTTTCTGTGAAACAATCTTCTTTGATTGATATTAAATGATCTTCAATGGGATGTTCCTTTGTTTCCCTTTCATAGTTGATCATTTTAAAAGTATAATAATGTTATTTTTATTTAGCATAATATATATACTTTTTTCATTATTAAAATAATGTTTATAACACATGCATTGAAATGAAAATTTATATATATATATATAATGTTATTTTTATTTAGTATAATATATATACTCTTTTCATTATAACGCATGCATTGAAATGAAAATTTATCTAAATATTCACAACCATTCTCAATTTGTGATTAAAAATTGAGGTTTTGTCGACTTTTTGTGAAACAATCTTTTTTGATTGATATTAAATGATCTTCACTAGGATGTTCCATTGTTTCCCTTTTCATAGTTGATCATTTTAAAAGTATAATAATTTTATTTTTATTTAGTATAATATATATTTTTTTTCTTCAGTATTAAAATAAGGTTTATATTCGAATTTATAATTGGTCTGTGTATTCATAATTGTCATTAGTAATTTAGTATAATTACAAATATGTCTATGATTGTCATTAGTATACTAGTATATTTATAAGTAAAATGGTATGTGAATGTTTATAAATATAATCATTAACTTACTTGGTTGGTTAGGTAAAGTGGTTGAAAATTATAGTAAAAGATCTCAAAGTTATGTAAAGCCATATAATTAGTTAGTGTGGTTATGTAAAGCCATATAATTAATTAATTCAAACTTGGTGGAAGGCTCAAGCGCTTCTCATTTGGGCTTTATTTCTACTTTAAAGCTCCCCTTGCAGTCCGCGATAAGAAGCCTCCCTTTAGTGGACATCAAGCAGGAGGACACTGCCAGGCTTCTCTACTCATCCAGGACAATAGGAAAGAGAAAGGGAGTCATCTCCACTCATAGGAATATCATTTCCATGATAACAACAATTATGAGAAGTGGTCATGTCAATATGTTTATGTATCATACCTCTTTTTCATGTTTTTGGGTTTTTCTTGACAATTTCTTGCATTGCAATTGGAAGTACCATGGTGATCATTCCCAAATTTGATTTGGCTGAAATTCTTTCGGCCATATATCAGTAAAGAGTGAGGTCCCTACCCGCTTCTCTGCCCATTCACATCGCTTTAAATAAGTCTCCAATCATCGCTAGAGTGGAAAATTGGGTGAAGGGATTTTCCACATTGGTGCCACATGAGGAGCAGGAGGCTCCTCCTTTCTCTGTTGATGACTTGTTGATCAACCCATGGGGTTTGAAAATTGCAACAACCATTACCAAAATGTTGGGAAGCAACAAAGGTATCTATATGATCTCCATGATGCACAATGATGCATGGGAGGTCCACTTGAGTCATTTGAGTCGAAGTAGAAATATAAATTTGAGATATTTGATTAGAGAAAACCCTGCACGTTGGGAAGCTGCATAATTTCCATTTGGATCACTAAGTTGGAGTTTGGATTCCTACACTAATTGGGTGAGTGTATACATGTTGGAGATGAAAAACCCTAAAGGTAAATTCATTTCTTGCATTAGTTAAGTTTCATTATATATAACCTATATTTCATATGATCAATGGCTTGAGAATATATGGTTTCTATATGATGCTCTGAATATACATGGATCGACATGGGGTCACCACCTTTTCCTTGAGAACATAAATGATGTGTGTGTCAGTGCTACCTTCCACATGGAGTCACATATTTTGGAGAGAGTTGATATTATTGAGCCCCACATTAAGGAGTTCCATGCTTGGTGGGGAAGTCACACATATATTTAGTTTTTCATTGGGAGTTACCAACTTTTAGTGTGGCCATGTGATTTTAACGTCCTTCCTCGTGATAGATTCTCCCACTTAATTCTTATGTTTGGGAGGATGCACTTGAAACATTGGTGTTTATTTTTCTTAAATTGCTTAGATGATATCTTAAAACAATTAGTCACTAGTATATCACTAAAAGAAAAACATGCACAAAAACACAAGAACACAAGAACACAAATATTTTTCTCGAGGAAACAACAAGGGAGAAAACCCCGCAAAACTTCCTTAGTATAGAACTCATCCAATGCAGTGTAAAACCTAGACTTACCAAATATATTTAGATGAATTACCTTTTTTTTTTATCCGAAAAACATTTCTTATGTAGTTTTTGTCCCAAGGGAACCGCAGGAAATTCTGTTCTGTACATATACTGTTGTTCTTGATGCTTCTTCCCACAAGTACATTGGAAGATCTTGATCATGTATCATAGATTTCACAACTTCCATGATAGATCTACTATTTCTTTCTTCCACACCATTTTTTTGTGGATTTTAGGGAATGGTGACCTCCCTCCTAATCCTGAATTCTCTAAAAAAATCATTGAATTCTTTTGAAGTAAACTCTCCTCCATTATTTGACCTTAGAATCTTTATTTTCTTCTCAGGGAGGTTTTCTACTAGGGCCTTAAAATCCTTGGATATTTCAAACACTTCATCATTCTTTTTCAAGAAGTATATCCAAGTCTTTCAGGAGTAGCCATCAATAAAAGAATCATAGTAAGAGTACCCACTTAATGAAGTGGTTTGTATTGGCGCACAGATATCTGAGTGAATAATATCTAAGATCTTGTTTTCGTTATTATCACTTTTCAGAAAGGGATTCTTAGTATTCTTCCCTTGTGTACATCCTTTTCACACTCCTTCATGCTCTATTTAAATTTATGGTAAACCAGTTACCACCATGCTTACAATTGAAAGGGATTTGTAGTGAACATGAGAAAGCCTTATGTGCCATAACTCACATGGTTTAATGGTACTGGTTACTAATGTTGAATCTTTATGTCCCTTCAATTTTTAGATTCCTCCTTCTTCAACTCCAATCTCCATTACATCATCTATAATTTTACCTTTGGTCCACATGTTTCCATCTACAAAGGAAACTCTGAAGCATTTCTTGTATAAGGATAAAATGGAAAGTAGACTCTTCTTTAGTCCTGGGACATACAGGACATCTTTCATTTTAATAGGCTTTCCAAAATCCAATTTATAGGATGCTTCTCCTACTTCTCTAATGGGATATTCAGAATCATCTCCAAACTTCACTTTGTGTGGAGATTCCTTTTGGACAAGGCATGAGAGTGATTCCTTGAAACCAGTCATGTGCTTGGAGGCACCACTATCAATTAACCAAGTGTAATTTCATGGTGAGACTAATCCTGTTAGAGAAGAGATTAAAACATATTCTTCACTGGATTCTCCATCCTTTTTTGCTTCCTCTTCAACTTCTTGATCACTATCTTCAGCATCATGGGCCTGAAACCTTCTCATATTTTTTATCCTTTCTTCTTTCATGGTACAATTTATGGAAATGTGTCCCAACTTGTGTCAAGTGAGACACTCAAAATTTGAGAAGTCTCTCTTGGGTCTGTTAAACCCTTGAGTCTTTAGAGGATGGTAATGACTCTTCCTTTTTCCTTTGGTGTGGGCATTCAAGGGTTGATCATCATTGTCATTTATCTTATCTTCTCTGGCTTCTATCCTTTCTTCTTCTTGAAATCAGTCTTCTCACAACTTCCATAATTTTGTTAGTTTCCTTCTTGAGAAAATTTGCCAGATAAAGGCTTCCCAATCTCTTGGAAGGCCATTTAAGGTTTTCATTACAATCTTTGATTCTTCAACCATATCATCAATGGCTTCTATTTGATCCTTGATTTTATCTACTCTTGTAAAGTAATATTTCATAGTATCTGAATTTTGAGCTCTTACATTTTTGAGTTGATTCCTCATGTTGATTTTCCTATTAATGTTTCTCCCTTCAAATAGACCTGATAGGGAATCAAACATTTCTTTTGGAGTCTCCATTGAGTATAATTGAGGAAACAATTTATCTTTGATGGAATCGGTTATGATCCCTTTTTCTATGATCATATCCTTCTTATGCTTGGACTTGGCTTCAGCTTCTTCTGGTTCTTTCACTTCATGTTATTGCTGATTTTACCACACTTGGTTGATCACCTATTTATGGCCTTCCTTGTCCCTTTTTTGACTCTTTGGATCCCATGGACCTATATTATACTTTGACGTTCCAATATATTCCCAAAAATCGCCTGCTTATGCTTATACGTGACTTTTCAATCCATACTCGCATGTATACACAGCTTTTGACCTCAAACCTATGTACATCAGGATGTGTGCATAAAGACAAATATTTTTGGAGTTTTCCTCATAGAGGTCTGAATAGCCTGAATCTTGGCCTTCCATATGCCTTGAGAATGCTCGAAATCAACCCTCCGTTACCTCTTTGGAGTGCTATATATTGATCCTCTTTGATACATTGAAGGAGAAGAAATTGAAGATTAAGGAAACTATAGTCCATTGTTGCCTCATTTTGATTATGCTTGAGTCTACATCCCTTTGTCCCTTTGGAGAACATAGTGTTTCTCTTCCCAAGCTTTCCTTTGGTTTTTGATATTTCTATTAAGAAAATGAGGATTGAAGTGGTGGAGGCGCAAGTGGAGGACTCAGTTTCTTTGGTTTGCAGAAGCGCCCACAGAGTTTGTCACTATTTTATCTCTGTTTTATTAATATAAATATCCATTTCCTGTCCAATACATGTGCATAAATATGAATATTGTATCCATGGATGTATTTGTTTTCTTATACATGATTGATTATATATGCTAGAGTATCTCTAACACCTTAATATATATCATGCTTGTCTTGTTTTCTATTGTTGAGAGCGATGCGTGTTGGAAAATCTCAATGGGGATCTACTTCAACCGTTCGAAATAAGGTACGATTTTATATCTCTTAGTGTTAGATGTATTTATTGCTATTGAATATTGGAGAGAATTGATTTCTGGTGTCATACTGTTTGTTTTGGTACCTCCAATCCATAGGAATTTTCTCTCTGTAACACTTCCTCTTTCACAAACTTATCTAGATCATTCTCTTGGAGGATGAGCATGATCCTATATTCCATGATGAATTTTTCATCCCCTTCAATATTTTCATCTAGATTGGTATTATTTTTCATCTTTAGAATACTGAGAACCTCAAATGGAAAAAAGTGGAAATATACTTACTTATAGAAAGTAGCTCCCGACTGACCTTCTTCTGGATGTCCTAGGATTTTAATCAGAAACCCTAATTTTACAGCTAGTATCATAGGTGGATATGAATATTAAAAAATATGCACCTCCTTGAGGCGAGTGTGGAAATTGAACCCAAGAGATAGAACAATTACACTGACAAAATTGCTAATCAAACATGCAAAATTAACATCAAAAGAGACTGAAATTGGAGCATAACACTAATCTGTATTGAATAAGTGTACAATATCCAACCTTGTGAAGTAATGGGATGCTGCAATATATCATTACATGAGAGAATCAAATACATAAATATGCCATTCGAAATAGTCAAAAATCAGGCTTACCAAGTCTTGTCAAATGCCCCATAGATGCATAAAGCAGTTTCCAAATCTATGAAGATGCTCACAAATTTGATAAGTTAAGTGGGAAAGATAAAGAGGGATGGAAAGACAACTCATACATGATTTTATTTGGAGAAAATAAGGGATAATGATGTGGGAAAAAAACAAGTCAACTACACCTAGTCTAGCTTTTCCTTTTGCCCTAAATCAAAATAAAGCAAGCAGCTTTTCAAAAAAATCAAATATGTGCTCTTGAGGATCTGGAATAAATCAGACATGTGAAATTGGGTTTCTGGGATGTTTCCCAAGTGCTCCATGACTCATTTTTAGAATTTTTTGACTTCTAGGACATGTAGAAGGCAACTAGCATAGAATGGAATCTAGGAAACTAGGTAATAAGACAAAAAATAATTAAATTAATGTCTAATGTACGTAACTATGGGTTTATCATTCTAGCACCCCCCCTTAAGCCTGAATTTATGAGTAAATATTAGAAAACTATAGGGCCTAGAAACAATTCTTAGTCACCCTTTACATACTTTTTGTCCATACAACCAAGGAAAGAGGAAAAAACCCAGTGGGAAAATCCTCCCTTAAACATGGACAGGAAAAACAAAATTTTGAAATATTGTCATCAATCATGCTTCACAACATGATCAGAAATCCCCAGTAGTGATTTGAGATTGCTGAAGGTCTTCTCACAAAAACATTTGGTGAAGATGTCTGCTACTTGTTCTGAAGATGCACAAAAGAGTAGATCAACGGTACCATCATGCACAAGCTGTATGATGTAGTGCATATGGATCTCAATGTGCATGGTTTGCTATCTCTGAACTAGATCATTGTAGATTCAAATGGTGCTCTAATTATCATAGTAGATAATAGTTTAAAACTCTAATTCAAAGCCACATTCTCCAAGTATCCCTTGCAACCACAAACATTGAGTTGTTGCATTTACAACTCCTCTATACTATGTTTCTGTAGATGAGAGTGCTATGGCACTCTCCTTCTTGCTTGACCAGCTGATTGGTCCTTCTGCAAGCATGAACACATATCCTAATGTAGACTTTCAATTTTTGTTGTCACCTACCCAATCACTATCAGTAAACCCAATCAAATCAAGATCAGATTTTGCTTTGTAGAAGATCCCATGAGTTCTTGTTCCTTGAACAAAGTTTAGGATCCTTTTGGATGCTCTCTAGTGGATCTCATGAGGTTGATCCATATATCTCAAATCCACACTAACTGTTAATATATATCAGGTCAAGTGTGTGTAATTTAAAGCAAACACTCAATCAACTTCCTATACAGTGTATTATTTACCATAGGAGAAGAACCTGCTTCTTCAAGCTTAACTCCTAAAAGGAAGGGAGTCTTGCTTAGCTTGCAATATTTCATGTTGAACTTGTTTAGAAAATACAAATAATACTTGGACTGATTTAATTTGATTCCATGTTGGGATTGAGCAATTTCGAGACCCAAGAATTGGCTCAACAATCCCAAATCTGTCATAGAAAATGCATGGTTCATTGCATCCTTCAAGGAGGAAATCTCTTTCTTTGAACTTCCTGTAATCAGTAGGTCATCCACATACAAGAAAATATTCATTAAATAACCATGAATCAAATTCATATAGACATTAGGATCAGACTTGCATCGAATAAAACTTAGTGATAGCAAAAATCCATCAATATTGGCATACCAAGCCCTGGGGGCTTGCTTGAGCCCATACAATGATTTCTTTAACCTGCACACTAAAAATGGATTAGAAACAAGCCCTTCAGGTTACTACATGTAAATATCCTCAGTTATATCTACATTTAGGAAAGCACACTTCACATCCATGTGATGTACCTCCCACTGCTTCGAAGCTGCAATGGCTAGAGCTAGCTTTATGGAGTCCATCTTTGCCACTGGTGCAAAGGTTTCATTGTAGTCAATACTATGTACTTGTGAGTAGCATTTGGCTACCAATATTTCTTTATATTTCAAAGGTGAACCATCAGCATCAAACTTATTCTTTAAAACCCACTTACATTGAACTAGCTTCCTCCCTTGGGGGAAAATCAACTAGTTCCCAAGTGTTGTTCTTCTGGAGAGAGCTGAATTATTCTTTCATGGATGTTTTCCACCTTGGATCATGTGCTACATATTCTTATGTCTATGGATCTTATTCAACCATCAGATATCCCTTCTTATCAAATAGAGGATCTTTCACACAAAGGGAACTCTCAAATTGAGATCTAGTCCTCCTAGTGTCATTAGGATTTCCAGCTAGTTCCCCAGCTGCATGAATGATATTTGCTTCCCATTTTGGTCTTGTAGGACTGTTAGGATCTGAAATAAAATCATCATTATCAGACATATCAGAATCAGAAAAATCATTAGTCTTTCCACTTACAATCAATGGATCTGGTGTTGAAGAAGACTCTCCAACTTCAAGTGCTACTAAAGGCTCTTCTTGGAACTAAACACTTCTTTCAATGAAAGCTTTGTTCATGCTCAATTTTATCAGCTGTACCCTTTTTAATCTTTATAATACCAAAAAAACAGGCACTCTTGGATTTGGGGTTGCAAAGCCTTCCTCTTTTCAGTTGGAATTCTAGCCCAAGCCTTTGAGCCAAAAATCCTGAAATGGGTCACATTTGGCTTGTTCCCACTCCAAGCTTCGAAAGGATTCATACCCTCAATATTCTTATGAGGCACCCTATTCTGGATGTAGGATGCACATTTTATATCCTCATCCCAAAACTTTGGTGGCAAAGTCTTAGCCTCCATCATGTAGGCTGCCATCTACTTCAGTGATCTATTATTTCCCTCAGCAACACCATTTTCTTGTGGTGTGTAAGGGATCAAATGCTGCATCTGAATACCTGCATCTTTACAATACTGAATGAACTCAGACTTGACACACTCACCACCATTGTCATATCTGACGATCTTGAGTTTCCTCCCAGACTGGTTTTCAACCAAGGCTCTAAAGACTTTGAAGAGGTCAAAAACTTGAGACTTATGCTTTAGGAAGTGAACCCAAAAATACGTAGAAAAGTCATCTATGAAGGTCCTTGAATATTTGGCTTGACTCATGGACATATGAGGGAATGGACCAGCAATGTCACTATGGATCAGCTCAAGAGGTGCAGAGGTTCTCTCATGACTAGCTTTTTCATACTTATGCTTTGGGTGTTTTCCTAGGATACAACCTTGAGAGACTCCCTTAGAAAACTTGATATTTGGTAACCCTATGACCATATATTTTTCACTCAAATTAGAAAGATATGTATATTTAATATGGCCAAATATTTCATGCCAAATATTGCTTGCTTCATTAGCATGAATCAGAAGAGCACAGGGGTTTGAGTAGGGTAGAAAATGGGAAAACTTGTATACCTTCGAAGTGTGATCAACAACACCTTTTGCTATGACTTTAGCATTCGAAATCTTAGTGATTTCAACATCATCAGGGGAGAATATGACCTTATTTGGAGACCCGGAATGATTCATATGATACACTGACAAGAGATTGGAGGCAAGACCTGGAACATACAACACATTATTGAAACTACCATGGTCAAGATCAATCCTACCCTTCCCCAAACTGTCAGTGAGAGAGTCATCTCCCAAAACTATTGGTGGTCCGTTTGACATGTCAAGAGAGGAGAATGTCTCTTTTGTTGAGACCATGTGTCTAGAAGCTCCATAATCTATGATGAAGCTAGGTGAGCTTGATGTGCTAGCAAACAAGGCATGTACTCTCTCTCTGTCTTCTGAATTTGATCCTCCTTCCTTATTCTTTGAGAAGTCAGGAAGGGAGATGTTATTCTTCTCCACGAGTTGGGTCAACATGTCAATTTGCTTATTCATATAAGAGCTCTCGGGATGATAGCCCTTATTGCAGTATGCACACTTGCTCATTTCTCCTTTGTTCTTCTTCTTCTTGGAGTTCTTCTTGGAACCTTGGGGCTCATCTTGAGACTTAGAATTGTCTCTCTTTTGCTCAGGTGGAGTTTTTAGCTTTTTTCTTGCTTTTTGAATCCACCCTTGAATCTCCAGCAACCAAATCTTGGTATTTGGAAGGTTTGGTGGTTCCCATCATCACCAACTTATCTTTCTCCTATCTAAGGGATTCCATGAACTCTACAAGCTTAGGAATCTTCCAGGATCGAGCTGTCAACCTGGTGGCATGGAAGGTCAAAACAAACACTGAATAGTCAGGATGAAGCTTAAAGAGTATTTCCAAGACTAGTTTCTCTTCCTTCTTTTCAATCCCACACTGTTTCAACTGCAAAACAAGGGCCTTAAACTTGGAAAAGTAGAGTTGCAATGATTCGAAGCTACTGGGACTGAAGGAGATCAGATCATTCTAGATTTGATGTCCTCTCATCTCATCAGTATTTATAAAAATATCTTCTAGTTTCTCCCACACTTCATTAGGTGATGTCAATCCATCAAGATGGAAGAGGAGGTCTCTTGAAATGCTTAGACACAAAATACCATAGGCCTCATCCCTCCTGTTGTGCCATTTAATTTTCTCTACAACTGCATTGGGCTCTGCCTTAATTTACATAGTCACCCTCTAGATACCTTTCACTCTCAACAATTTCTCCATCTCAGCTTTCCACTCAAAGAAATTGAATGGAGTCAAGATGATCTTCTGAGATTGGTCCATAGCTCAGAAACTGTGCCCTCCAGTCAGCAGAATGTGCTCTGAGTCAATGATGTCAAACCTACAGTAACAATTTCAAAGGAGAGAAATTGATCTACAAGGGCTCTGATACCATGTGGAAATAGAACCCAAGAGATAGAACAATTACACTCACAAAATTGTTTATCAAACATGCAAAATTAACACCAAAGGAGACTAGAATTGGAGCATAACACTAATCTATATTGAATAAGTGTATAATAGCCAAACTTTTGAATTAATAGGATTTTTTAATACATCATTAGATGAGAGAATCCAATGCATAAATATGCCATTCAAAATAGTCAACAA
Organism: Pseudotsuga menziesii; assembly: GCA_001517045.1. Classification (NCBI taxonomy): domain Eukaryota; kingdom Viridiplantae; phylum Streptophyta; class Pinopsida; order Pinales; family Pinaceae; genus Pseudotsuga; species Pseudotsuga menziesii. The sequence continues at coordinate 282,469 of LPNX010173423.1, forward strand.
GCAAGCTTACCAAATCTAGTCAAATCCCCCATAGGTGCATAAAGCAATTTCCAAATCTATGAAGATGCTCATGAATTTTCTAAGTCAAGTGGGAAAGATAAAGAGGGATGGAAAGACAACCCATAAATGCATTTATTTGGAGAACAGAAGGGAGGATGATGTGGGAAAAAAACAAGTCAACTACACCTAGTCTAGCTTTTCCTTTTTCCTTAAATCAGAATAAAGCAGGCATCTTTTCAGAAAAAACAAATATACGCTTTGGAGGATCTGGAATAAATAAGACATGCTAAATTGGATTTCCAGGATGTTTCCCAAGTGCTCCATGACTCAGTTTTAGCATGTGTTGACTTCTAGGACATGTAGAAGGAAACTAGCATAGAATGGAATCTAAGAAACTAGGTAATAAGACAAAAAATAATTAAATTAATGTCTAATGTAGGTAACTATGGGTTGATTATTGTAATAGCGAGGCATTAGAGGAAAATTCAACTCAAAATGGGCCTTTTAACTTTTATTCAAATTCCATTTCATCATGTGTTAGCCAATGAAATTGCTTTAAATTTGAAATACCGTATAGGTCTTAAACACTTTTTTAATATAAATTTGGGGATAGGTATCATAAAGAAAACTACTTTTTTGTTTGGATTTTTGACGTATCTCCCCGTGTTTTTACTCAAATTTCGATCAGGAGAGCTCGTTGGATGCGGAATTAAATTCCCCATCCAACGAGTACCCGCTCGGCAACTTTTGACGGACCCCTCTACCCCAAAAACAAGAAATACCTGAAAAAATGGAATGATAAACGAAATGATGACATCATCATTCTGTTTTTTTAGGTATTTCTTATTTTTGGGGTAGCGAGGTCTGTCAAAAGTATGCTGAGTTGGTACTCGTTGGATGGGGAATTTAATTCCGCATCCAACAATCTCTCCCGATCGAAATTTGAGTAAAAGCACGGGGAGATATGTCAAAAATACAAACAAAAGTAGTTTTTTTCTTTTCTTCCTCCAAAATTAATAAATATTATTTTATTATTTTAACTATTATTTTATTAATTCATTTTAGGTGGCCCATTTTGAGTTGAAATTTCCTCTAATTAGTAGATTGTATCTTCCTTTTTCTGATATTGATGATGAAACCTCAGGAAAACTGAAACCCTAGTTTGTCTCGACAGCAGTAACTGGTCCAAAATTGAAAATTCTTGGAATTCAAATCTGTCTCCATAGAAAGATGCGCTCTTCAGAGGCGATTTGGGAGAGCCCTCTTTTCTAGTTAATTTTCTGAGTTATTTTTTCATAACAAAAAACCCTAGATGTGTAGTGCTTCCTTTCAAGGTGGCTCTGATTGCATGTTGATTTTCTTAAATTGCTTAGATGATATCTTAAAACAATTACTCAATAATAGATCACTGAAAGAACAATACACACAGAAACACAAGAACACATGAACACAAATATTTTCATCGGGGAAACCACAAGGGGTAAAACCCCACAAAAATTCCTTAGTATAGAAGTCAACTAGTGCAGTGTAAAACCCAAACAATTGCTTCTCTCTTCTTTCTAGCACACTAATCCCTCTCTCTCTTGCTAAGATAGCTTAAGTGAGTGAGTGCAAATGAAGGGGAGAACCTCCCTATTTATATTATTTAGTTAACTTGAAATCTAACCTAGCAATGTCGATTTCTCTAATTGATAGGGCCCACTTGTCCAACTTGACACCACAAATAACATTTATTATATTGACACTTGGGTACTATTGACCTGACTTACATTTAGAGGTTTACATTGCTTCTTTCAATGACACTAACACGACCAAAATCATCTCCCGAAGGAGGAATACAATACATCTGGAATATATTCCAAAGTTACAATAATTTAACAATTGGGACCCTGGCATTTCTTGGAATGACAACTTTCCAAAAGTGGAAGGAATAATTGGATCCTTACACAGGAGGCAGTGGGATCGACGCATTCTACTCAGTTATATTAATTGGGTTGAAAATTTTGTTGAAAATGGGGTTAGTCATTGGGGAAATGACTATAATCAGAGTGGTGCTACAGAAACATGGTGTACCTATGATATTTAGCTTAGAATTGGGGATTTCAATTCTAGACATACAATAACATATTCTGAGGATTGAAGTCATTGGTTGGATTCATAGATGGTTGGAGTTGGTTTCTTTCTCGAGGACAAGTAATTTTGGGAGGGGAGGGCTGTAATGTCCCCAATTTCTTGTTAACATCATGGAGAAACCCCTGTCCCTTGATAACCCCATGGTTCCTAGTGGAGAACTATATTAATTAAAATGTGGTTTCATTTTCATAGATAATAAATATCCTTGTATGCGGCTTTTAGACTTAGGATAATTTTTTCATGTTTTAATTATTTTATATTTTTTATATTTTTAATTTTTGTACCTAGTGGATGTGATAGGTGGCCAAGGAGGGGTGCATGAGGCCTTGTGGACCCAATGGGTTGTCACACTAATTGGGAACTAGGAAAAAATTAGAATCTATATAGAAAAGCATAAAAATATAGAAAGGATGACAAAAGCAGCCAGCCAGAAAAGCATGGACAAAGCATGCAAGTGTAGGAAAAGCATGTCAAAATGAAAAGCAGGAAAGTTTAGGAAAGAAAGGAGGGAACAATTCCTAAAAATGGAGAAATACACGTCACTGTGAAAATCAGGAAACGAGGAGGGAATAGTTTATAAGAGAAAGAAAAGATAATCAGTATGAAAAGAAGGAAACTTCAGGAAGGAAACTAGGGCATAATTATTAAAAGGGATAAAATATAATTAATGCAAAGGAAAGAAAGAAATAATAAAGTAGGAAACTTCCTATTCAGCTCATGAGGGTGCACTAGGATATTTTTCTTTCTCAACAAGTCACTCAATCTATAAAAGAAGAGGGGAGCACAACTTTCTCATCTTTTGACAATTTGTTTTTTTCCTTTAGAAGCTTTGAGCTACTTCGACTTGGGAGATGAGCCCCTAGTCCAAGATGGGAGACATGCCCATGCCATTGAGAGGATTATAGAATTCATCCATTATCACTGATTTGTATTTCAAGTCCTGAATTGTTTCCAAACAAGTTCAAAATATATGAAGGCGAATCACAAGCCTCCAATTTGAGTTCCCCAATATCTTTCGTTCTCTCTTCCATCTTCTATATCATTCTGTAAGCTTTCAAGCTATGATATACTAATGAATAATTATTTAATCACCTATGAAGTTAATTTTCGATTCTAAACCGTGTGTATTAGTCCTACAAGTTTTTCAATAAGAAGTTGCGTATCTGATATTATATGTTAGTCCCTCTATGGAATTACATAAGAATTATCTAGTTGTTCAATGATTTTTTAGTAATTGAATGTCTACTTAATGAATTCAATTTATTTGTTTTCTCAAATTTGTTTAAGACACTAATTAATACCATACATCTCTTATTTTCCAGACTCATATCCTTTGAGGTCATTTCGGAAGCCTTGATTTGAAACTAGCTTTTTATGTTTGTTTTATTGACTAGTTTAACAGTGTTGAAGCTAGAATCCACTTGATAAGCCAAAAATTGAATATAACACTTGTTCCAGGTCCTTAACATATCAAAGAATACATAAAAATCATTACATACATAACTTGATACCCTTAGATAGTGTTTGGGGAGGCATAAATACAAGGTAAATCTGTAGTCTCGAAAACTAGTTTTGCTGGTTTGACCTCCAAACTGAGCCCAGTTGTCCCTAAGCCTCTGGATTCAACCTTGATGATATTAGGGATCCAATTTGCATTTACTAGTGTTCCCAGGATCATGGAGGCATAATTATTCCTCGTTGATGTTCAAAACCTCAATGGTCCCAATACATTGTGCATAGGATTCTTGAGATTATGCATTCCATTGGATATCTCTCTATGAGTTGATGAAACTTTGGTATACTTGTGCATACCAATAATAAAATTTCTACATATCCATTTATTAAGTCTTAGGAATTTGATAAGGACCTATCATTATTTTAAATAAATATAGTTAGTCCTAGTTCATTTATAGCACCTAATTTTGAGCTTTACTAATTGGATCTTTATGTTAGAGTTGATATCTCTTGAATTTTTATTCATGGATATTACATTGGGAATGTCCACCTTCTCAACACAAATATGGAATATCTTTACTGACCATTAGTGAAAGTGGGAATCATAAGATTTCCAAGCAATTTATTCCTCTTTAAGGAGAACAAATTCTATTTTCACTCATAATCAAAGCATTTTGAAACTAGGTTGGATTAGAAATACCAAAAAGTGTCATCCTTTTTTCTCTTAATTTATGTTACCGTTTTCCTCGGCAATGGAAAAAGGAAAATTGTGAATCAATTAATTTCATATTTAATTTAGATGGCATTGTTCAAGGGGAAGCATTGGTAAAAAAAACTTTTATAGATCACTTGTAAAAGTGGTCGACCTTGGTTATTTCTCACCGAGTCTTGATAAAAGAGGGACTTCCTATTCGTGATAATTGCATCTTACGATAGTCTATGTGTTATTAGATTTGTATGTAGAGGAATTTAATGGAATATGCATTCCATCATATTCTCACCAGTGAAGTTAAAATTACTTTTGGGTCTATCTTCTTTTTCTTCGAGACTCTGAGGTTATTTATTGACTTATTTCCATACTTTTTTTTGCTTACTTTGTTATCCTTTCTTAAATATATTTGATTTTAATCTATAGCTCTTGGTTTTTGTTTTTAAGTCATTGGTGCAACAAAATGAGCATCACATCCAAGTAAAACCTTTGAACTCATAAACTAGGGTAATTACTATACTTTTTTGTTACCTATATTCACATGATCTTTTCCTTTGCAAAAACATGTGGGTAGAGGACATGTCAATCCCTTTTTGTAGAAAAATTAGTCTCATGCTCGATTTCCTTGGTTTTCTAGAGACTCCACGGCTTCTTCTAAGCCTTATAAATCCCAGCTTCTGGAAGCTTTTAAGGCTTCTAGAGAAACAAACTCACTTTAGGTTAACATTTCATTGTTTTCTACTGCCATTAAATAGTATATCCTGTTATGTTTCTTTCAACAACTAGGTCTTATGTTCTTTTGACAGGGATCACTAGAGGATCACGAAATCCTTGTGGAGGAAATGGATAAGGCTGATGTGGTAATATCCATGGTAGGAGGAGAACATATAGCCAATCAGTTCAATATTATCAAGGCTATTAAAGAAGCAAGAACCATCAAAGACATACTATTTCAAAATATAGAATACAAGCACCTAATCAAATTCCTGATTAGTGTAGTGCCAAATGATATTAAAAACTTAGTTTGGAATGGAGGTTTTAATACCTATGCTTAAACTTTAGATTTAATCCAATATCCTGATTGATTTTTTGTAGAGGCTTTTTCCATATGAGTTTGGAAATGATGTTGATAATGTCCACCCAGTTGAGCCTGCAAAGAGTATATTTGAGCTAAAAGCCAAATTCTGTGGGGAAATCAAGGAGAGGGAATTTAATGTACATACATCTCCAACAACTACTTTGTTGGTTATTCCATTCCAACCTTAAAACAGGTTGGGCTTATCGCCCCTCCAAGGGATAAAGTTGTCATTCTTGGAGAGGGAAATGCCAAAGTTTTGTTTATTTCTTCTTTTGGCAAGGTACTCTCTACCCATTCTTGAAAGTTGCAATTTAAAAATATGTTCCAAATCTCTTCAACATTCTCAATTATGAATTATAGAAAAGGTAATAACTGTTATGATATTTACATAATGGTGTTCATCTCAACGTTTCTCTTTGATCCAGGATTTCTCTTCTTGGTTTTTTTTGGATTATCCTTAAATGAAATGTAGTTGTGTATGTGAAGGAGGAATATGTTGAAACATTCACAATCAAGGAAATATATGATCACAAAACTTTGAAGAAGACTTTGTACTTAATACTTTCTACGAACACTCCATCTTTTAATGAGCTTGTGGCTCTTTGGTAGAAGAATATTGGAAACAATCTGGAGAAGGTGTATGTCCTTTAAAATAAGGTCGCCAAATTAATTGCAGGTTAGCAGTTGCAAAGCCTAATTTCATAATTTCTTCACACATTTGTTTCAAAATTTAACCAATCCAACAAATTTGGTACATAATTTTTAGTAATTTTATCATTGCCTTTCATTTATGGAATTTGTTTATAAAATAGTCATTAGCCTATATTGTTTTGTCCATGGTATTGCTTCAATCGAAAATTATTGGTATAATTTGTCTTAACTTTTTATGAGATCGATTTTGTTTTAACTTTTTATGAGGTAACTAATGATTAGGGGTAAAGATACTTTTTAGGGTCGGATATTTGTCGAGAACATTGATAAATATCACTTTTTTTTTTTAGAATCTTATTGTGCATAATGGGCTTACTGCTTCCAAATTTGTGATGGGTGATGCAAACACACCATTCCCAACCAATATTGTCATTGCAATTTGTCACTCTATATTTGTGAAAGGGGATAAAACAAATTTTGGAATTGGACATGATGGTGTAGTGGGTAGTCAATTTAGCCTGATGTGAAATACGCCATGGTCAATGAATACCTCAACAAATTTTGGTGAATTATGTAAGGATATCTTCAATAGAATTCTCAATTGGATAGAATGTTTCAACATACTGATATCAGATAGTAGTTTCAATAAATGTTTTTCAAGGGTTTTTCAAAATTTTGGGCTATCAAAACTTAGATTGTTATATAGTTTGGTAAGACTAGAAATTTTCTTGTATGTTTTAGTAAGATTAGAACTATGCATAGCAATATTCTTCGAATATTTCTGCTCTATCAGAAGCTAACAAATACCACTCATTTGTTTTTTTGTTTTTTTTAACTTTTTGTGTGACAATAATGCCATTGAAAGTTGCATATCATGGATTGCTGAATACTTTCTCAATGGTAATAAGAAACTTAAAGCAGTTGCATAAACATGGGTGAGGTCACACAGTTTTATTCATATACAGTTGTTATTGGCTAATTGATTTTTCAATGAATATAGAATAATTAAGTAGAATTCTTAGTTCAAGTATTGTGGTTTTGAGCATGGTTTCTACCTATTGAAGGAACTTATTTAAAATATTGTTCTCTCATATACAAAATTGAACAAAACTTGGAACAACCAAAATTTTATCATGAAAAATTCACACCTCAAGAAATTGGATCTCTCTATATGCTTGATAGATCTAGATTGATCTATATTGATTTTAATTTATTTTACTACTATTTTTTTTTATCTACGTGGCGCCATACAAATCATTAGTTTCAAAATGTTGTATTATAATATAGACTATGTAGTCTACTTAATCTCAAGCCATTTTTCTCGAACTCGGATTCTCCAAATTTGAAATTGCCTTTTGTTAATAAAACTTCAACAAAATATTGTCACCTCATAGCTTTTATTTAAACAATTCCTTAAATTTTAAAACCTAAAAATTATTTTTTTATTTTTTACTAATTTTTCTTTATATTACATTGAAATCAACCTAATTTCTGTTAATACAATTTCATCAAACCCACAATTTAATTCCATAATTTAAAATTATTTTAAAGCGACAACCTTTTCTTACATATAATAAACACAAATTTTTAACTAATAAAAAATTAGCATCGTACTGTGATCGTACTCTTGGTGATTTTAGCTAGTGATTAATTTGGTTAATAGGATTATTAATAAATGATCATATAATGTAAAAAATAAATAAATAAAAGTGACCTTATACCTTTGAAAGTGAAAAAATCCATCAATAATATGTTAAATTTTATTTATTTCAAATTTAAATGGTTTAAGTATTATTATGTTGATAAGCACATGGTTTTATTTTTATTTTTATATATAATTGGAGTGAAGATAACACGAACCATAACATTCTTCCCTCTTCTATAATGTATCCATTTGAAAAAAGACTAGAGTATTCCAGGAATATTTCTTATTTTGGGTATAAAGTTTCGCTCGTAAATCGGAAGTGGAAGATTTTGAACCATTGGAAAGGTATGGAAATTCTCTACAACTTTGTTGTTTTGAGTTTTTTCTAATTCCTTACCGTTTATTCGGGACATGAGTTTTAGTAACAAAGCATCTTTTAAAAGATGCTTTTAATTAGTAACAAAGCATCTTTTAAAAGATGATTTGTTACTAAAACGTTGCCCCGAACAAACGGTAAGGAATTAGGAAAAACTAAAAACATAAAAGATGTAGATAATTTCAAGACCTTTTCAATGGTCCAAAGTCCTCCCAATTATGAGGTATGAGAACAAAGGTATATCCAAAATATGAAAGATTCCTAAAATATTCTGGTCTTTTTTCAAATAAGATACATTTTGGGAAAAATAAAGCCTTATGACCACTATCCACTCACCCATTAAACCAATTATGGATTCCATTAAATCCATTATGGTTTCAGGTGATCTGAATGGAAGATGGAGAGGACCCAATGAGCATGTGATTCTAAGGTGTTTTTGTGTGTCCTAGAAGTGCTAGCAAAGAATTACCCATCAAGAAAAATTTAAAATTTTAAAATTTTCCTTTCAGTGAGAAGGTTGAGCTAAAATTCAATCTTTCAAAGAAAGTGTAACTATTTTTTATTCCGGTTAAAATCGATTTGCACCTCACATCTTGCATGTTGTGAATGGGTCACATCATTTCCTGAAAATAGATTGTTGCAGTCACATGGGATCCATAAATGTTTGCCTTAACCTTAATAATGCAATTGCATGATTAGGGCCATTCCCACCATCACTAGTAACTTGGTAATCCCAATGCCAAGTTATTCAATAATCAAATGTTTCAGAAACGTTGCTCATCCTGCACGAATTCCTCAAGAAATTCTTTCTGTGGATTTCCTGAGAGCCTAAGCGATGGTTTGATAATAAAAGATCCCTCCTTCCAACTTCTCCAGATTGGACGAAAAGCCTTCCCGAACTGTGTGTTGGCGACATCTCCAAACCCTGGATAACAGTCATCCTCCGTGACCTGCTAAAGCTCAACAGAGGCCTCATAATTAGGAGCATATGGAGGCCACATGTCATTGAAGGAGAGCACATGCTTGTCGTTCCTGCCATGGATTTTCTTCTTAATGTTTCTTTAAACACTATAATCTGATCAAATATCTATATCTTTGTGGTTCGATCATGTCTAAGCTTTCACTGAAAAGTGAAGTAGATAGTATGAGAAGGGGAGCATTGTAGAGGGATTTTGAATGTCCGGGAAGAGTTGCAAGGACTATTATAGCATGATGGAGACTGAAGAGATAGTATGAGAACCTGGATTATTGCAGAGGGATTTTGAATGTATAGGAAGAATTGCGAGGACTATTATAACACGATGGAGACTAAGCACACAAAAATAAAAGTAGATATTTGGCTATATGTAAAGCTGGTAGGTGTAAACGGACCATGAGATCCATTTTATTTGTTAGAAAACTTTTATGAAATATCCAACATTCAAACGTAAGGTGGATTTTCATTTTTTATATGATTATTTATTTATGGATTATTTAAGAAAATGGAATAACCGATTCATCTTCCAAAGAGCCATGTGGAGCTGATTAATTTTAATTTCCCTCTATCCCGAGCCTTTATAGTCTTCAGCTTAAAGATCCTCTTTCTTAAATAATAATGGTGTAATCCATGACATGAGATATGCTTCTCTAGAGTTGTTTTTGTTGGTTTTCCACAATAACTATATTTACGTCTTTATCCACTTTCAATCATATATTTGTGAAGCAATAAACCCCTATACTTCCTCTCTTCACTTGCTTCCCAAACATTGGTTAGTCAGAGAGAATAGTAGTTGCACTTGCTTGCCTTTCCCCTACTCAGAGTTTCAACCGGTGCTAAATACATAAAATTATGGGTAGTCTTCCTTAATAGCATTAGGTTGATTTGTAGACTGTAGTGTTGAAAGCTCATGCAATGTGAGCGCGTGAGTGCTTGTTACATATGTTTAGGGGTATGTTTTTTCGTATGAGTAGGATAATTGTTTTTTGAAGTTAGCTTTTAGAATTGTTAGATAAGTTGTAGTTGTTATAGTAATGATTTTACTTACGATTTTATGTTTAATTAGTTTATTTGCTTCCTTGCTTGATATTGGAATAAGGAACAATATCAATGGACCTTGTTTGCATTAATTATCGCTGGTTAATCCCTTATGTGTTATTTTATCAATGCTTTTAAATTGTCAATTTTTATCTAAACTTATATTGTATCCTATCAAAAGAAATATCAAATTAATGGAAGCATTATTAATTTGTTCATAGAATATGAGAAAATCAATTGTTTACTAACTAAATTTTAATAAAATTTAACCATATTTTAATATAGTTACTATTTGATTTTTTAAAATTATAATATTTGGAACAACAGTATTATAATATTAGTATTATAATATTATAGTTACTAGTTTTAAAACTTTCTAATTAAAAAAGTGAAATGCAATCATTTTTTTAACTTTTGTTGGACTGTTACATGCCCTTAAATAAAATCAAGACCGGCCCTTCAAATTTGACCACGGGTTGCACCACGGCAAAGAATTAAGACGGCACCCTGGCAAAGAATTAAGACGGCCCTTTAAATTTGACCAAGACAAATAAAACAATTAAAAGTCGCATTATAAAGCACGCATTGAAATGAAATTTTATCTAAATATTCACAACCATTCGCAATTTGCGATTAAAAATTGCGGTTTTGTTGAGTTACTGTGAAACAATCTTCTTTGATTGCTATTAAATTATCTTCACTGGGATTTTCCATTGTTTCCCTTTCCATAGTTGATCATTTTAGAAGTATAATAATGTTATTTTTATTTAGTATAATATATATAATTTTTTCATTATTAAAATAATATTTATATTCAAATTTATAATTGGTTTTTGTGTATTCATAATTGTCATTAGTATATCAGTATAATTACAAATGTATCCATAATTGTATACTAGTATAATTATAAGTAAAATGGTACATGAATGTTTATAAATATAATCATTAACTTACTTGGTGGGTTAGGTCAAGTGGTTGAGAATTCTAGTAAAAAATGTCAAACTTAAACCTTAGTGTGGTTATGTAAAGCCCTATAATTAATTAATTCAAACTTATTGGGTTAGGTCAAGTGGTTGAGAATTAGTCAATTCTTAGTGTGGTTATGCAGAGCCATATAATTAATTAATTCAAACTTGTCAATATAGTCATTTAAATACACAGATATTAAGGTCTTTACCAATTCCAAGAGTCATTTAAATATGGAGCTGTCTAACTAAGGCGATTTTTTGACTTTTTAAGTTGTTTTTTTGTCAAAATTGGGTGAATTTAATTTACAAAATCTGTAAGTTTGTTGAGATATTTTAAGCTCAGAAATGTAATCAAGTGATAGGAAAACCGCCAGCACCTCACACTTTGTAAGATCTAGCAATGTTTTTGAATGTTTTGAAAATTCAGTGAAAATTCATGACAAAAAACTAGTAAAAACCAGCGGGAAACATAGGTTAAAAAGTCTCCTTTTTAGACAACTCGTTTAAATACACGTATTAAGGTCTTTACCAATTCCAAGAGTAAGTTCTCTTAATGCATAACCAAACGTAATATCCAGGTAAAAATCAAATCGTCTTACAGGCCTATTAGCAATGGCAGCGGAGTAGGAATGCCCGATTATCGATCCAAAGAGCGGTTATTACAGAGGCACTGGAAAAGAGATCCTATCAATCTTCCTCCACCCACTCAACATTTGGACGTCACCACTTATATATTTTCTCATCACTTATCGACGCTTATCGACGCTTCTAGTGGCCTCTCGCTCGCCCTCCGCCAAAATGTGAAAACCCTTGCTGCAGGAACGCATGGCCTGGGGATTCGAAAAGGCGACATGGTACTTATCATATCCCCCAATTCAAACGTCATTCCATGCATTTACCTAGCCATTCTCCCCACTGGAGAAATCCTGTGCATTACCAATCCGATGAGCACAGAGGCCGAGATTAAAAAGCAGGCTGAGTATTTCAAGCGTATCGTTATCTTCACAACAACAAATATGATTAACAAGGTTCGTGCAAACCAACTACCAGTCATTCTCATAGATCAGGGAAACGCAAAGGAAGGCTCAGGCGCCTCGCGTTTGGGCTGTATTTCTACTTTAAGCCTCCCTTTGCAGTCCACGATAAGAAGCCTCCCTTCAGTGGACATCAAGCAGGAGTGGTCATGTCAATATGTTTATGTATCATACCTCTTTTTCATGTTTTTGGGTTTTTCTTGACAATTTCTTGCATTGCAACTGGAAGTACCATGGTAATCATTCCCAAATTCAATTTGGCTGAAATGCCTTTGGCCATACAGTAGTACAGAGTAAGGTCCCTGCCCTCTACTCCGCCCATTCGCATCGCTTTAAATAAGTCTCCTATCGTTGCGAGAGTGGAAAATTGGATGAAGGGATTTTCCTTATGGTGCCACATGAGGAGAAGGTGGCTCCTCCTTTTTCTGTTGATGACTTGTTAATCAACCCTTGGGGTTTGAAAATTGCACTAGCCATTACCAAATTGTTGGGAAACAACAAAGGTATCTATCTGATGTCTCCATGATGCACAGTGATGCATGGGAGGTCCACTTGAGTCTTTTGAGTGGAAGCAGAAATATAAATTTGAGATATTTGATTAAAGAAAACCCTGCACATGCGGAAGCTACATGATTTCCATTTGGATCACTAAGTTGGAGTTTGGATTCCTCAACTGATTGGGTGAGTGTATACATGTTGGAGATGAAAAACCCTAAAGGTAAATTCCTTTATTGCATCAGTGAAGCTTCACTATATATAACCTATATTTTATATGATCAATGGCTTGGGAATCTATGGTTTCTATACGATGCTCTGAATATATATGGATGGACATGGGGTCACCATTTTTTCCTTGAGAACATAAATGATGTGTGTGTCAGTGCTACCTTGCACATGGAGTCACATATTTTGGAGTGAATTGATATTATTGAGCCCCACATTGAGGAGTTCCATGCTTGGTGGGGAAGTCTCACATATATTTATTTTTTCATTGGAAGTTATCAACTTTCAGTGTGGCGGTGTGATTTTGACATCCTTCCTCGTGATAGATTCTCCCACTTGATTGTGATGCTTGGGAGGATGCACATGAACATTGCTCTCGATTTTTCTTAAATTGCTTAGATGATATCTTAAAACAATTAGTCACTAGTAGATCACCAAAAGAAAAACATGCACAAAAAAACAAGAACACAAGAACACAAATATTTTCCTCGAGGAAACAACAAAGGAGAAAACCCCACAAAACTTACTTAGTATAGAACTCAACTAGTGTAGTGTAAAACCCAGACAACTACTTTTCTCTCCTTTCTAGCGCACCAATCCTTCTCTCTCTTGCTAAGACAGCTTGAGTGAGAGTGAAAATTGTTAGGTAAATAATTCCCGATTCATTTATTTCATAGCCAAAGCATTTATTTATACATTTACAATGACTCTTGGGATCACAGATCCAAGAGTCTTTTCATCTTCCTATTATTTACACTAATGTATAATCCTGACGGATTATATTCCAAAAATCCCCCCCTTAATCCGAAGGGGTGTTAGTAAGTCCGAGCATGTTTCTGAATCTTTCAAACTTTTCTCGTCTAAGCGCTTTGGTGAAGATGTCTGCAACTTGATCATTTGTGGAAAAATGTCGAAGATGGACTATCTTGGCCTCTACATGATGTCGAATCAAATGATACTTTGTGTTGATGTGTTTGGTTCGATCATGGAATCTGGGATTCTTAGCCAGCTTGATTGTAGAAGTATTGTCGATCAATAATGGAGTGGAGTTCTCTTGTTTTTCTTGCAAATCTTCAAGTATCTTCCTGAGCCATACTATTTCTTTCGTTGCTTCAGCTGCAGCCACATATTCTGCTTCTGTTGTTGAATCTGTCGAAAATGACTGTTTGCGTGATCTCCATGAGACAGCTGCTGATCCAAGAATCATAGTGTATCCAGAAGTTGATACTCTTGTCTCCTTATCGCCATCAAAATCTGAGTCTGAGTACCC
>LPNX010173423.1:296911-310708 GCA_001517045.1 Pseudotsuga menziesii
TCTTCGTACACCACAAGATACACAACAGATCTTCCAACTTTCTTTATAAACAGTGTTGCATCATCAAGACCAAAATGTTTGAAATTTAACTTCAAAAGATGCTCGGTTAATTTTTCATACCATGCGCGAGGTGCTTGTTTTAGGCCATACAAGGATTTGACAAGCTTGCATACCTTTTCTTCTTTTCCTTTCACAACAAAGCCTTCTGGCTGAGACATGAAGACATTCTCTTTCAAGTCTCCATTCAAGAAAGCAGTCTTCACATCCATCTGATGAACTTTCCACCCTTTCTGAGCAGCTAAAGAGAGTAAGGTACGGATGGTAGCCCATTTTGCTGTAGGAGAGAACGTTTCTTCATAGTCAATTCCTTCCTTCTGTGCATAGCCTTTTGCTACAAGCCTCGCTTTGTGCTTGTCAAGTGAGCCATCTGATTTGTATTTGTTCTTGTACACCCACTTGCAGCCAATTGGTTTGGTTCCAACTGGAGGGTCAACCAGCTTCCAAGTTCCATTCTTCATGAGTGCATCATACTCATTCTGCATAGCTTCATTCCACTCAACTCGAGTAAAAGCTTATTCAAAGGAAGTTGGTTCAAAGTTAGCAGATAAATTAAATTCACAATCAAATGATACATCCATGACATCACCTGAATTATTTTCTTCTCCTCCATCTTCATGTCTTTTTGAACTTCTTGTTCCCGTATTTCCAACTTCATCCTGATGGACACTTTCAAGTGTCTTTGTGGCCCATTTAGGAATCTTCTGTGATGGTCCTGGTTGATTAGCTGGTGGTGCTTCATCATTGATTGAGATTCTTCCAATTCTCTCAATCACATCATCCAATTGAACCTCTTGTTCAGGTGAAGTAGCAGGAACTTCTTCATGCGGGGGAGTTGGTGCTTCATATGGAAATTCCAAAGGTTGATTCAGAATAGGAATCCCCCCTTCAAGGTTTGGAATTTCATATTCATTTTCAGAATATTTCTTTGGATGAGCATATTTTCCCAAATGATCAAGATGTCTCTCAATGGACTGGTCATTTTTATTAGTTTCAAGAAAAATGACATCTCTGGAAATAACAAACTTCTTGTTTACCTCACCATACAGACGGTATGCCTTGGAGTATTCTTTGTACCCCAGGAAAATGCATTTTCTGCTTCGAGCACCAAGCTTGTTTCTTTGCTCCTTTGGAATCAAGGCATAACAGGTGGAACAAAAAACTCTGAGATGCCTAACTGGAGGGAGATGGCCAAACCACATTTCATGTGGAGTCTTGTTATCAAGAGCATTTGAGGGACTTCTGTTTCTCAAATAGGCTGCACATTTTACTGCATCACCCCAAAACATTAGTTTTACATTCTCAAAAAACATCATTGAGCGAACCATATTCATTATGGCTCTGTTCATTCTTTCTGCTACACCGTTTTGTTGAGGATTGTAGGGAACTGTAGTCTGATGTGCAATTCCATGTTGGCAAAGATAATCTTCAAAAGCATTTGAAGTGTATTCTTTCCCATTATCAGTACGAAGTGTACCAATTTTTTATTGTGCTTGTTTTTCTATCAATACATGAAATTCTTTGAATGTTTGAAATGCTTTTGATTTTGTCTTTAAACATTAAATCCAGCACATTCTTGAGTAGTCATCAACAAAGGTCATAAAATACTTATTCCTATGAGCAGAAGGAGTTGGCATTGGGCCACATAAATCAGAATGCACTAATTCTAATTTCCTACTTGCTCTGAAATTAGATTCATGGAATGGCATCTTACTGTGTTTCCCTAATATACATGCAACACATTTGTTCTTCTCTTTGGGAATGGTGGGAAAACCAAATACACCATTCTTTCTCAACAAACGAAGACTGTTATAATTTAGATGACCAAATCTTGCATGCCACAATAAACTTGATGACAAATTACCTTCTCCATGCTGAGAGAGGTAGGCATAGTTCTGAACTCTTGCAGATGAACCCTTTAGCTTCAGCAGCTTCCCATCTTCGTATCCAGTCATGATGACTTGGTTGTCAGAGTACTTTCTTATTTCTATGATTCCATCAAACATGTGGATGGAATGGCCTTGCTATCGAATCTCCACCAAGGACAGCAAGCTTCTCTGCAACTCTGGAAGATAAAGAACATTCTTCAATAAGAAATCAGGGAATCCAGGCATCTTCAGTCGAATGGTGCCCATTCCCTTTGGTTTAAGACTTGACTTATCTGCAAAGTACACTATGCCATTTATTGTTTCATTAAGTTCTTCAAAACAGTCTTTTCTAAAAGTCATGTGTGATGTTGCACCAGTATCAAGCAGCCAACAATCTTTGTAAGATGAAAGTGAAGTCATTTCATTAATTCCAAGATTACAATGTGCAACAATACATTGAGCAGAATCAGAATATTTACTAGCATCTTGGTCATCTTTCTTCTGGTTATGTCTGTCTTTGATGGAGTCCCACAAAGCCCAACACTGATCTGATGTGTGTCCAGTCTTTTCACAACGCTTGCACTGCAAATCTGATCTTTTGCTAGAGTTGTTTCTGCCTCCTCTACCTCTGAAGTTTCTTCTTCCTCTGCCTCTCTTGCTGCTTTCTCCTTTGGGATGATCTTTGCCAGAGAGAGTGGCACTAACTACAGTTGTTATAGATCGCATCTTCTGCAACTGCTAGTGTAATTTACAATAATGAACTTAATATGACAAAGAGAACGAGATAATAGAAAAATAATAACCTTGTAGGTCAACGGCCTCTGCCAAGGTGATTTACAATCTTAATATGCTGTCAATAAGTTCATAAGCAAATTTTAGCACTAGAAGAACTGCTCAGCAATACGCCTAAAGGAAATACCATTGTTTGTTAACTGTCACAAAATATAGGGTTTTGAACAACACCAGTCAACGATCTCAGCTATATGAAAGAAGCACGTCTAAGTCTCTGCTACTTTATTTACAAAAATAGTACAACGAAATGATAATCTCTCCTTCAATAAACTATGTGCACTATTCTACACAATGCAGGTCTGAGTCTCTACAATAGTTTCACATAGACTTTATTCTTCAAGGTAGGTCGCAACTCCAACAGCTTGATGCAGTACTTCTAGTTGCAGCAACAGAATAATTGCACAGTGGCAATATTCCCAATTGCACGAGCAGTCTCAATGCACTCAACACCAACAAAACAACATATATCTTCCACAAGATTCTTCAATGTATGATATATATCAGTCACAATATAGCAAAAGTCTTCAATATATATCAGTGACAATATATATCAGTCACAATATAGCACGGGTCTTCAATATATATCAGTCACAATATATTTTGCAGTCACGGTCCATTTCAACCAACAACAAAAAAAAGGTTTACCTCCGCGTGAATGTAAGAGAGCAGGTGGAGGACAGGCCGCGGCAGTGAGTCTCCAACACTGACAAAACAAGATAGCTTGCAACAGTAAGAGAATGAGAAGGTCAATCCTCAACTCAGCTTCAACACATAAGTGCTCAACGTAGATAATGTCAACATGGAATTAGGGTTTACATGCTTGACAATGCGCAGGTCAAAACTCCAACATGAGAGACACAATGCCCAGATCCGCTTTTCACAATATGTGAGTCTTCAACAATTGCTCCAATACAATACTCCACATAATCTCTCCTTCCCAACTCGAGATGAAACAGACATGTAGATGATAGCCACCATGCATGCATAATAATTACAAGAACACCAACATTTTTGCAGCAATTTGACCCTTCGACTTTTGCTTTTGTTGTAGTACAATTGAGAGCTGGAGTCTCAAAGTATTATCGCTACAATATACCAACTCGGATGCAGTCTTCCAAGTATTCTTCTCACACTTATCCAACATAGGTATTCAGTAGTCTCAGGAACTCTTCATATGCACTTCACGGTCATATGCAGTACGTGGGTAGGACGTTGCAATCTCAGCTTATCAAGTAGGTTTGGAGCTAGCAGAGAAGGCAGTGCACAAAAATCGATTTCGGTGATGGGATTATCACATCACGCAGTAGAGAAACAAACAAACTCCTCACAACTCTCTCATAGATCCAAACTCAGTTATAAAAACAAGCTTTAAGAGGAGCCTTCCACCGAGAATGACGAGAATACTGGAAACTAAAGATTAGAATTGTGTGTAGGGAGTGGCAGATTGCACAACCCAACCACAGCTCATTAAATACACAGCAAATAAATCGTAGCATACATTATTTCTCCAACGTAGTCTTTAACGCAGCAAGAGTATTCAACGCAGCAGTAGTCTAGGGTAAATTTAGGGTTACACTAATATGACGGAGGAGAGGTATCGCCACTACGCAGATATGCAGACCTAAGGATAGTCTGCAAAATGCAAGTAGGTAGAATGGCAGGAATTAAAATGCTTGAGACAGATTCACCAGGTGAATGGAAAATGCTACAATATGCAATAGATTAGGGTTAGGCAGGTCTCCAAGAGAATAACGCATACAATGCATGCAACTGGCAGACTGACGGAGCAGGAAACCTGAAACGAATTTGGCAGAATGCCAGGATTGAAATGTAGCCAGGAGTTATGGCAGGTGGTGCTCTGATACCACTGTTAGGTAAATAACTCCCGATTCATTTTTTTCATAGCCAAAGCATTTATTTATACATTTACAATGACTCTTGGGATCAGAGATCCGAAAGTCTTTTCATCTTCCTATTATTTACACTAACGTATAATCCTGACGGATTATATTCCAACAAAAATGAAGGGGAGTGCATCTCTATTTATATTCTTCAGTTGAATTGACCTATAACCTAGCATGGCTGACTTCTCTAACTGACTAGGCCCACTTGTCCAACTTGACACCACAAACAACATTTATTATATTGACACTTGGATACTATTGATCCAAATTACATACGGAGGTTTGAATTGCTTCTTTCAATGACACTAACAAGACCAAACTCATCTCTTGAAGGAGGAATACAATACATCTGGAATATCTTCCAAAGTTACAATAAATTAACACTCCCTCTTAACTAGGGAGGTATTCAACCACAACAACAACTGCTACTACAACTGTAGAACTTTCTAGTGAGACTCTATATGTCATAGGAAGTTTTGGAACATCGTCTATCATCTTCATCATCGATCTCAGCTAGATCATATTCTGTAATCTTTGTCTTTTCTACATTCTTGGAAATATTCTATTATCTTCTACTAAATCATCTTCTAGATTACCTTCTATCAATATGTGAATACTGAGTCATCTTTCTGGATCTTCTTCTTGAAGCATCAGTATATGAATACTGAATCATCATCTATCTCGTCATCTTTCTGGATCTTCTTCTTGAAGCATCAGTATGTGAATACTGAATCATCATCTATCTCGTCAGAGTATAAATGTTGGATCATCTTTTGTCTCGTCAGTACATGAGTATTGGATCATCTTCTATAGGATTAGTATGTGAATATTGAGACATCATCTATAACTTCATTATATGCAACATCTGTGTATGGATACTAATAACATCAACAACAACATCATTAGCATGTTAGTGCTAAAACTGGAAAAAAAGAAATAATGCTAGATCATCATCTTCATTACCAGTATAGAGATGTTGGAACATAGAAACCATCATCAGTATAGGAATAGTAAAGTAACATACATCAACAGTCATCAATGTAACATAACTGATACAAACTCAATCAATAACTGATCAATCATCAATACTGAAGCAAACATACATCACAACAATTCTTAACAAGGACATCTCAGCAATCATCATCAACAATCATCAACAATAAACCATATACCAATACTGCAGCAATCATCAAACATCTCAACATTCACCATCAACAATCATCAACAACCAACAGTATAACGATTGTAACATACCTCAAAATTCAAATATAAAAAACAATTCTATAACCATATATATTCAGACATATTTATAACAATTCCTAACTGTTATGAGAGAATACAAATGAAACAAAACCCTGGCCATAATTAAAGGTCAAATTCATCCTTGCACATTCATTTCTGGGCTTAGGGACCACTGTATCAGTTATTCCACCATTGATAAAACCACCCTGTAACCAAAATAGTCATTTCTGCACTAAAAAGTATTTTTCACCTTTCGCCTTCCCAGTAGAATTTGGAAATCGGAGAACCAATAGTTGATACCTTCAAAAGGGCCATTTTTTCTCCTTCCTCCTTTCGAGCGGAACTTAGAAATCAGAACCTCACTAGTTGATACCTTCAATAGGACTTTTTCCACCTTCCTCCTTCTAGGCGGGACTCGAAAATCGGAACATCACAAGTTGATACCTTCAAAATCCTTTTCTGCTTTCCTCTTTCTGAGAAGAACTCATAAATTGGAAAATTCATAATCAATCACTTGGTCTTTAAAATTTCCACCTTCTGATGTGGACCTCAAAAGTCGGAAACTTAATAAAAAAATCACTTGGCCTTTTGGCTTTCTGCCTTCCACTTCCTACCTTTCATTGCAGACCTCGCAAGCCAGAAACTTCATAAAGCAATCAATTGGTCTTTCAAATTTCTGCCTTCTGCTTTTTTCCTTCTCCTGCGGACCTCAAAAGTAATAAACTCATAAAACAATCACTTGGTCTTTCATCTTTCTACCTTTCATTGTGGACCTCGAAAGTTGAAAACTTCATAGAACAATCACTTGGTCTTTCGGATTTCTACCTTCCTCTTCCCTCCTTCTGTTGCGGACCTCAGAAGTCAGAAACTTCATAAAACAATTGCTTGGACTTTCTGCTTTCCTCCTTCCTCAACGAAACTCAGAAGTTGAAAACATCATAAATCAATCACTTGAACATTTTGATTTTTTCCTTCCACTTTCTGCCTTTCGTCGCGGAACTCAGAAGTCAAAAATTTTATAAAATAAACACTTGAACTTTCACATGAAACTTCATGGCTAACATCAACCATTGATCTATTTTGGGAATCAGATATGGACCGTTGATCTTCTAAACTTAGATCTGTCGTCTTCAATTTTGTGAACCGTCAATCTTGCTGAATGTTAGATCTAGACCGTTGATCCTCTAAACTTGGAAATCAACGTCTGACCCTGCGTATTCTAGAAGTTGGGTTTCCTTTCAACTCTTCAGGGCTTCCATAGATCCGTCTTCCCCACTTTTGTGAATTGTCGATCTTGCTGCGGGTTAGATTTGGACCGTTGATCTTCTAAACTTGTGGATCAATGTTTAACTTTGTGGATTCAATGAGTTTCTGGTTGATTTGGGGTTTAACTCACCGTAAATTATTTATATCTAGAAATGTATCCTCGTATTTGCAACCATACCTTGCTTCCGCTGACTAATCAATATTTAAGAACAATTTAGGCAACTGTGCTAAATTGCTTATAGGATTTGTTTTCTTAAAAATACAATCTTTCTCTATGCAAACCAGTTTCAACCACCATACTAGAAATAACTAGTATTTAACCTATAAACAAGCATTTCAACTTCATTTGACAGCCTAAAACTGTAATGCAGATTTAAGGTAAAATTTCATAATCAAATACAAATAGGAAGTACACCGTAGGAACATCCGATACCGTGTAAAATAGAGGGTTCAATCCATTAGATGTAGATTCACAATTTCTAGATCACTTCAGTATAATAGATCAAAGATAGTCATACTTAAGTAATTAAATTTAGAACTAAAATAATTGCTACAATAGTTCATTACTAACAATCATTGATCACAGGTATGAATGCCCAATTTGGGATACATTGAAAATAATTTAACATTTCACATATACATTCTACTGCATCTAAATCATTCAAAGAAACAGAGTAGTAACCTGGCACCAACGCTGGGAAAACAAAAGTGGAAAAGTTGTTTCTCCCAACCAACTCCAAGAGCATCCAAATTAATATCTCCAAAACCCCCGAGCATGTTCACTGAACCACAAGAAAAAAGTATCTTCATGTGCCATCTCTTGCATTACACAGATGTTAATCCCCATCCAATTCTAGCCTCTTACTACTCATGGACATACTATTAAATAGTATTTTTCCTAGGACTTGGTCATTTATGAGCCTCCTGCTCTTCAGCAACTCAACTAGGATTGCACACCTGATTTTTGGGAATTATGCCTCTAAGTTTTCACTCAATGTTCTTTGCCACTTGTGGGTCAATAGACACTCTTTCAACAACTATATCCACTTGTGTTCTCCTTCAACATCTTTTATTAATAAGGAATGTTTTATTACAAAAAAAAAATTATTCTTGACCTTCTGTAAAATAATAATAAAAATATTTTCAAGCAGGATTAAAAAATATTAAATCAGGGAGTATTACATACACCTCCCCTTAAAATATAACACCGTTCTCGGTGTTATAAACTTTGTTTTTATCCATCCATGCCAACTTCTTGGAATAAGCCTAGATATGCCTCCTGCATATTACTTTCTAGCTCCCAAGTAGATTCTCCCGGACTAACTTTGCTTACATTGCTCTTTTACCTGTCTAATGGTATGGTTTCAGAGTAAAAGTTCTATCCTATCAGGAATGCACTTCGATCGCACTTGGAACTCTCTCTCTAGTTCCACCTGGATCACATTCCAGTCAATCACATGAGAAACATCATGAACATATTTTTTCAATATAAAAACGTGAAACACATTATGTACTTTAATACTGGGTGGTGGGGCTAACTGGTATGTAACTGGCCCTACTTTAGGTATAATTTCAAATGGCCCATAATACCTGGGTGTTAATTTCTTGCACTTGCCCAATCTTAAGGTAGTTTTCTTGGGATTTACCTTTATGTATACATGATCACCCACTTGGAACTCTCTAGTAGTTCTTTTTAAGTCAACATAACTTTGTTGTTTGTCCTGGGAAGCCTTTAAATTTTGTTGTACATGCTACACGATTAGTTCCATATCTTCTAATAAATCAGGTGCTAACAATAATCTATCAACAAGACTGCTCCATGAGATTGGAGTATTACACTTACACCCATATAAAATTTCAAAAGGACTCATGCCCGTAGAAACTTGGAAATTATTGTTATAAGCAAATTCAACAAGTGCAGGTAGTATTCCCACCTACCTGGTTTGTCCATAACATACATTCTTAGCATGTTCTCTAGAACTTGGTTTACTCTTTCAATCTGCCCATCCATTTGTGGATGATATGCAGTACTGAAATTTAACTGGGTACCCAAGCCTTTAAACAAAGCCTTACATACGTTACATGTAAACTTCACGTATTTATCTGAGACTATTACCTTCGGTACGCCATGTAACTTGAATATTTATTTCATGAAGATGTCTACAATATTAATAGCTTTGTAGGTAGATTTGACAGGTATAAAATGAGTCGCTTTACTTAACTTGTCAACCACAACCATGCTGGAATCATGTTGTCTAAATTTTTTGGGAAATCCATACTAATGGTCTCCCACTTCCATTCTGGAATGGGTAGTGGCTGCAACAATCCTGCAAGATGTTGATGTTTTGATTTAACTTGCTGACATTCTAGGCATCGAGCTAAGTATTCAGCCACTTCCTTCTTCATGTTTGGCCAAAAGAAGCATTTTCTTATCATGCTAATCATTTTTTGATACCTCGGGTGCCCTGAGTATGGTATTTTATGTAGTTCATCCATGGCTATCAATTTAATTTCTCTTATGTTAGGTTTATACACTATGTTTTTATACAACAATAATCCTTCTTGGTTAATGTTATAATTTTATCATCCAATCTAGCATTATCTTAGGATCTTTAACTGAGAGAATAAAAAGCACAACAATCAAACACAAGAGACAATAGACACAAATATTTTCCTCGAGGAAACCATAAAGGAGAAAACCTCGCAACTTCCTCATAGATAGAATCACCACCAAAAGTAAAACCCCAAAATAGTAAGATGATCTCCCGACAACAGTAGTCTCTCTCTCTCTTGTCTCAACAACTTCTTCTCTCTTAGTTATGCACTACAACTGAGTGTGAGTGAATGTGTGTGTGATAAATAGAGAGGATCATTGTCCATGTATATTATTTCATTCACTTAATGTCCACTTCAACATGTCGGCCCCACTTAACAATTAATTACTAGGGCCAACATCTCTAGGAGAGTCTAATAACCCTAGTGCCCCACAACTACAGAGACTTTGCCCTCTGATCAACACGGAGGGTTAACCTTAACACAATTGTTGGGACTATTGCCCCGACTTACAATGGAGGGTTAACCTCAATGACTTTACGTGACTTGTTTACATTATTGAATCTCCTGATCGAAACATCAGGACATGACATGACTCAATTACATTATAGATACTTCTCGAAATAAACATCAGGGTACAATACATAAGATATACAAGTGAATACATTTTGAAGTTACAAATACATCAACACCGCCTCTTAAATAGGAAGGTATTCTCTCGACACAATTTATCAACATAGGTCTTCTTCTCTTTATCATCTATATCATCATCAAGTTCTCATCATCTTCATCTTCAATTCATATTCATCTGGATCTGGATCATCACTCGATCTGGATCATCATTACTGGAACATCATCATTGGATCTGGATCATCACTCGATGTGGATCATCACTGCTGGATCATCATCACTAGATCTGGATCATCTCTTTATTTGGATCATCACTGGGTCATCATTACTGGTGCTATCTCTTGATTCTTCTTTTCATAGGAAGTTCTACAGAGCCAACCCTTTTTCATGTTGGTTGTAGGCCTAGCCTCCATGTAGGTCTTCTTCAGTTCTTATATCTGACCCTAAGTCAGAATGGCCTTCCCAGCACTTACATTTGACCATGAGAGGAACACATCCAACACCATGTTAGAAAGGTAGGTCCAACACTCACATTTGACCATGGGAGGAACACATCCAAGAACCATGCCAGAAAGGCCTAGCACTTACATTCACTAGCATGATAGAAAAAACCTACTATCATCTGTGAAAAGGCATAGCACTTACAATCACCAGCATGGGAGGACACACCTACTACTATCAGTGAAAAGGCACAGCACTTACATTCACCAGCATGGTAGGACACACCTACTACCATCCGTGAAAAGGAACAACACTTACAACCACTAGTATGATAGGACACACCTATTATCATCTGTGGAAAGGCTCAACACTTACAACCACCAGCATGATAGGACACACCTACTATCATCTATGGAAAGGCACAGCACTTACAATCACCAGCATGATAGGACACATATACTATCATCTTTGAAAAGGCTTGGCAATTACAATCACCAGCATTATATGACACACGTACTATCATCTATGAAAAGGCTCTACACTTACATCTGATCATGTTGGAGCCAATCCCACAGTCACATCAGAATGGATCTGCACTTACATCTGATCATGTGAGAGCCAATCCCACAGTCACATCAGAATGGATCTGCACTTACATCTGATCATGTGGGAGCCAATCCCACAGTCACATCAGAATGGCTCTTAGCCCTAAGATGAGGATTCCTGGTAACTGACCAAGTGCCTCCATTCTCCTAGAGAATGGCCTCTCAACACTAAGCTAAGTATTCTTGGTAACTGACCAGGTGCCTCCATTCTCCCAGAGAATGGCCTTCAACACTTATATCTGATCATGTGGAAACACATCCCTCAATCACATCAGAATGGCCTTACACTGATCATGTGGTAACACAACCCACAATCATATCAGAGCATCTATGCACTTATATCTGACCACAAAAGGAACCAATCCTCTCACCATGTCAGAAGGGTTCATGGACTCATCACTTCCCCTTGGAGGGAACCTCGATCTGGAGAACACCAAGCTTCTCCCTTAAGTACTCAAACTTCACTCTGGCTAATGGATTAGTCAACACATCAGCTATCTGTTTTCCCCTCGCAACATACTGGAGCTTCACTGCTCCTCTCTACACAATAACCTTGATATAGTGATATTTGATCTCGATATGCTTTGACTTGTCATGGAACACCAGGTTCTCAGACAACTTCACACAACTCTGGTTGTCACAATATATACAAGTAGCATCCAACTGGATATCAAACAAATCAGATAGTAGCTTCCTTAGCCATATTGCCTCACAACTAGCTGAACAAGATGCGACATACTCTGCTTCAGCTATACTCAGTGCCACGCAAGACTGTTTCCTGCTAAACCAAGAGATCACACCTGATCCCATACTGAAGCAACACTTTGAAGTGCTCTTCCTATCGATGGCACTGCCCAATCCGAATCCACATAATCCTCCAGGTTAATCTTCAGATTCACCTCATACCTGAGCCCATACTCAAATGTACCCTTCAGGTACCTCACTGCATGCTCTGCAGCAATCAAGTGAGCATGTCTCAGATCCATCAGGAACTGGCTCAAGGAGTTCATAGCAAAGCAAATATCTGGTCTCGTATTCGGCAGGTACATCAAGGAATGAATCATCTGACGATACAGTGTAGCATCAACCGTATCTGATGAAGAAACACTCAATAGCTTCAGGTTCGATGCCATAGGTGTGGTCATGGCATTACATTCCATCATCCTGAACCTCTTTAGGATATCTACTGCATACTTCCCTTGTCCAAGAAATATTCCATCTGCATTCTGCCACAGTTCCATGCCTAGAAAATAGTGCATCATACCCAAGTCCTTCATTTTAAACTTGGCAGCAAGCTTCCTTTTCATGCAACTTTAATGAGTTCCTCTTTTCTGTCAGGAACAAGTCATCGACATATAACAGGAGCATCACTGGTCTTCTGCCTTCAACCTTGAAGCAAAGGTTGGAATCTGCTTTACTCTTAGTAAAGCCTAGAGTCATCGGTAATCTGTCCATTCTGTCATACAATGTCAAACCTCAGGATCTTTTGCAGTCACTCCCTCTGAAGAGAAGCACCATTCTCCCTCTGTCTTCCATACTCTATGCACTGAAACATTCTGTACCGGAGTGACAAGTAGCTTCCTCTGCTACTAATATTCTATGTATCCATCTAAGGTCATTGGATACCAAGATCCTCTATCTTGAACATTTTCAAAATTTCTTGTTGCACCCATCTATGAGCTTGTCATCCTCTATAGGCTTTCATCTTCAAACTTGTAGCAAAGGTTAAGATCTTCATCAAGCTCATCATGTATGTGTTATCCCATGGGTGTCTTCTAAGCTCATACAAGGCCTTCTTTCATTTGCATACATGATTCTACATGTCATGTGTATTTCTAATGGTTGCAAATGTCTCTTCATAGTTTATGCCTCGTGCTACGAATCTTTCCTTGTATCCCATGATTTTTCCATCTACTGCATGATGGAACTACAAACTTCTCTTCAAGTCTCGACATTGCATCCTAGACATCATTCTTCTTGAACTGGTACACTCCTTCCCTTTCTTCTTAGCTACTTATTGCAAGGTTCTTCATCAATGATGTCGCTTAACAGTGTTACATAACTGCATTGTTTCTGAGATATCTTCTTTGAAAGTATCATCATATTATTCTTCATCTTGGATTCTTTCTTGAACTGTCGTCACTTGTTCTTCAGAACAAGTCTCATCCTTCTTTTCTTGTAGGTGATTGTATGCGATCTTCTGTACAATTCAAATGCATTAGTTGTATGGTTAGAAACATTTCATAAGGGATATTCATAATGGAAAATTATTATGCATAAATATATGATCATGCAACTATTTTAGCCAATACAACATTCATCTATATCTCACAGAAACTTTTCTAGATGCCTTCCATCTCTACCAGGACAACATTGAGATTGTGCACTAATCCAATATGTTAGCAAAGAGGTTTCATTCTATATAAGTAGCAATGGAGA
>LPNX010173423.1:311042-325898 GCA_001517045.1 Pseudotsuga menziesii
AGCCTCATCTCCCTCTAGAATTGGAACCTTTCTACTTGTGTAGGTGTCCAATTCATTTTATTTAGAGAGATCATATACTTCTAGGCTTGGAAGTTTCCAACTTCACCAATATTATCATCAAGTTGATGTCATATATCACTTTGAAATGAGAACCTCAAATTAAAATAGCAAAATATTAGATCTTACCAATTTGAGGTGTTCGTCCTTGTTCCGAAGCTAGTTGATCTAGGGTTTGTTAGAGAAACCCTAATTTTAAAAACTTGGAATATTTCATAACTGATTAGATAGAAAGATCGAACTATTCAAGGAGAGCTGTCCAATATACTCCTTTTCTGAAAAATTCTTCTTCTGTGAAAAGCCCTAATTTCCTAGAATCGAATTTTGCTTCAACAGAAAGATGTGCCCTTCAATGGAGATTCATCCTAGCATACTTTTCTGATGGATTTTGGAGAGAGACCCAAAAATTAAGAAGCCTAGACTCTACAGCTACACAATGTCTTCTTCTCAGGTTAGCTCTGATACCATGTTAGAATTTTATCATTCAAGCTAGCATTATCTTAGGATCTTTAACTGATAGAATAACAAGCACAACCATCAAACACAAGAGACAATAGACACAAATATTTTCCTCATGGAAACCATAAAGGATAAAACCCCACAACTTCCTCAGAGATAGAATCAACACCAAAAGTAAAACCCCAAAACAGTAAGATGATCTCCCGACAGAAGTATTGTCTCTCTCTCTTGTCCCAGCAACTTCTTCTCTCTTAGTTATGTGCTACAATTGAGTGTGAGTGAATGTGTGTGTGATAAATAGAGAGGCTCACTCTCTATTTATATTATTTCATTCACTTAATGTCTATTTCAACATGTCGGCCCCACTTAACAATTACTTACTAGGGCTTACATCTCTAGGAGAGTCTAATAACCCTAGTGCCCCACAACTGCGGGGACTTTGCCCTCCGATCAACAAGGAGGGTTAACCTTGACATAATTGTGGGGACTATTTCCCCGACTTACAATGGAGGGTTAACCTCAATGACTTTACATAACTTTTTTACATTATTGAATCTCACAATCAGAACATCGGGGCATGACATGACTCAATTACATTATAGATACTTCCTAAAATAAACATCGAGGTACAATACATAAGATATACAAGTGAATACATTCTGAACTTACAAATACATCAACAGTTAAAGCTAAAGTCTGTTTTTACTTGCTCTTGCTCATTTTTAATAGTATTTTCTTTTAACCTCTGATACTCCCCATTAGAATTTCCAGTACTTAAAATCAAATCTCCTAGATCAGATTCGTAGCTGTTGCTTACACACAGAAAATTTGCATGCTGAATCAAGGCATGTTCTACTTTATTTTATTTTCCCTTTATGTGCTTTATTTCGAAGTGATATTCACTTAGAAAGGGCAGACATCTCGCTTTTCTTGAATTCAAATTATGTTCATCAAATAAATATTTAAGGATTATGTTGTCTGACATAAGTAAAAACTTTCTCCCAATTGAGTAATGCCGCCACATTTTTAAGGAGTGAATTATAGCAGTGAATTCTAAATCATGTGTCGCATAATTATTCTCATGATCTTTTAGATTTATCGATTGATAAGCTACAACATAATTATCTTGTAATAATACTCCACCTAACCCTTCATTGCAAGTGTCGGTACATATGACGAAATCCTTGAATGGATCAACAATTTTTATGATTGGGGTGGTGGTTAATATGTGTTTTAATTTGTTAAAGCTTTCCTCACACTTTTTAGTCCACTCAAACGTTTTTCCTTTCTTTTGTAAATAAGTTATGGGATAGGCAATCTTAGAAAAGCCTTATATGAACTTCCCATAATATTTAGTAATTCCCATAAATGATATGATGTCAAATAAATTTTTAGGATCCAGCCATTCCATGATGGTATTCACTTTCTCTAGGTCGACTGAGAATCCCTCCTTCGACACAACGTGTCCCAGGTACTGACTCTTGTCTTTGAGAAAGTCACACTTACTGAACTTTGCATAAATTTGTTGTTCTCTTAAAACTTTCAAAACTATTCTTAGATTTTCTTCGTGTTCTTGTTCATTCTTAGAATATATTAATATGTCGTCAATGAAGACAACCACAAATTTGTCTAGATAGTTACTTAAGATGTTATTCATTAAGCACATGAATGAAGCAGGTGCATTTTTCAACCCAAAGGGAATCACAAAAAACTCATAGTGATCATAACGGTTCCTAAATGATGTTTTAAAAATGTGTTTGTCCTTTATTCGTACTTGATGGTAACTTGACCTTAAATCTATCTTTGAAAAGATAGTTGCCTCGCAGAACTGATTGAACAAATCATCTATCTGGGGAAGAAGGTATCGGTTTTTAATAGTCATTTTATTTATTTGCATGTAATCTATACATAATCTTAGTGCACCATCTTTCTTTTTCACAAACACAACCAGTGCTCCCCAGGGAGACACACTTGGTCGAATGTACTTTTTATCAATTAGTTCTTGTAACTGCAATTTTAGTTCTATGTGTTTGATTATGTTAATTTGATATGCATCTTTCAATTTTGGTACTGCTCCATGTATCAGATCGATTGTGAAGTCTATATACCTTTTTGGAGGAAGTCCATGGACTTCTTCCGGGAAAATATCTTCGAATTCTTTTAAAACATGTATGTCTTCTAGTTTAGGTTTTATATCATTTTCCTTATCATTCATTATATATACTGTGAATACCTTACATCCCTTTCTTACTGATCTTTTCATTTGTAGATCAGATATTTATCTAATGGTTACCTTCCTATGAATTCCTTTCACTTTTATACTATTTCCATTATTATCAATATATGTAAATGTTTTATCAAAACAATTTAGCAAAATTTTATGCTCTTCAATCCAATTCATTACTATCAACAGATCATAAGATCCTAAAGGAAATATGTTTACATTTACCTGGGTAAGGAAATCATTCAACAATATCTTTCAATTTCTAACAATACTAGTAACCTTTCCTTTTGTACATGTGGTTAACTGTACTTGCCAAGACTTCTCAAAATTTTCAGGTGCCAAATTGCATAAATCAACTACTCCAGGTGAAATATAACTCAAGATCGCACCTGAATCAATTAAGACACACATAGATTGATTGCTTATCATACCTTCAATTTCGACCATGGAAGTCTGGTGGTCTACTTGCTGATTTTTCAATTCAACGTAGATTCTCGGCATGCTTCTGGCCATATCTCCAACTGTAACTACTTTCTGGATAGAATGGACATTAAACTTCTTCTTTCTTGTTGGATAGTCTTTAAAGTAGTGTTGTTCCCCACACTCCCAACATTTTAAGGGTTCTTTCTGTGCTGGGTTTTATTAGGAACAATTGAGGGTACTGCGGAATCTTGAGGTTTAAAACCTTTGTAATTATTACCCCGATACCCTCTATGATTATTTCCACTATTTTTATGGAACTTATTTTTTTTCCTTTAGAATAAAAATTTATGTGGCCTTTTATTTTTCCAGGCTGGTATACTTTCTCTTTTAGTTCGTTTTGATCAAAACAAAAGTTCACCTTCCTCATTGCTTCCTCCAATGTCTTTGGGTTGTAATATTCAATCTGTTCTTTAAACATGAGAGGAAGAAATCTAAGGAAATGTTGTATCTTCGACTTCTCATCAATTATTTTGGGGACATAGTCAAGTAATCTTAAGAATTTACTACATATTTCTTTCATTATCATGGCCCCTAACCTTAGTTCAAAAAACTCCTTGGATTTTTCCTCATAAAACTATTCAGATAAATACTTTCTTTTAAACAACTTTTTAAATGTTTTCTAGGTTACATACCTTTCTTTGTGGTTCGATCAAATGCCTATATCTTTGTGGTTTGATCATGTTTAAGCCTTCACTGAAAAGTGAAGTAGATAGTATGAGAAGGGGGATTATTGCAGAGGGATTTTGAATGTACAAGAAGAGTTGCAAGGACTATTATAACATGATGGAGACTGAAGAGACAGTATGAGAAGGTGGAGTATTGCAGAGGAATTTTGAATGTATAGGAAGAGCTGCGAGGACTATTATAACACGATGGAGACTAAGCACGCAAAAATGCAAGTAGACATTTGGTTATATGTAAAGCTGGTAGGTGTAAATGGACCATGAGATCCATTTTCTTTGTTAGAAAACTTTTATGAAATATCCAACATGCAAACGTAATGTGGATTTTCATTTTTTATATGATTATTTCTTTATGGATTGTATAAAAAAGTGGAATAACCGATTCATCTTCCAAAGAGACCTGTGCAGCTGATTAATTTTAATTTCCCTCCAGCGTGAGCCACTATAGTCTTCAACTTAAAGATCCTCTACAGTCTTCAGCTTAAATATCCTGGATGATATTCAACTTTTCACTTGGTTTAGGTATCTTTATATACTATGTTTACAATCTTAATCATATTTAATATAAAATGGTAAATCAATATTTTATTGTTTTTTAATTTCTTAAATATGAATGGTGTAATCCATGTCATGAGATATGCTTCTCTAGAGTTGTTTTTGTTGGTTTTCCACAATAACTACATTTACGTCTTTATCCACTTTCAATCGTATATTTGTAAGAAATAAACCCCTATACTTCCTCTCTTCACTTGCTTCCCAACCATTGGTTAGTCAAAGAGAATAGTAGTTGCACTTGCTTGCCTTTCCCCTACTCAGAGTTTCAACGGGTGCTAAATACATAAAATTATGGATAAGCTTCCTTAATGGAATTAGGTTGATTTGTAGACTGTACCGTTGAAAGCTCATGCAATGTGAGGGCATGAGTGCTTGTTACATATGTTTAGGGGGTATGTTTTTTCACATGAGTAGGATAATTGTTTTTTGAAGTTAGCTTTTAGAATTGTTATATAAGTTGTAGTTGTTAAAGTAGTAATGATTTTACTTAGGATTTTATGTTTAATTAGTTTATTTGCTTCCTTGCTTGATATTGGAATGAGGAACAATATCAATGGACCTTGTTTGCATGAATTAATGTCGGTTAATCCCTTATGTGTTATTTTATCAATGCTTTTAAATTGTCAATTTTAATCCTTTATGTGTTATTTTATCAGTGCTTTTAAATTGTCAATTTTAATAGTAAAGTTGAATTGAATGTTGACTTTTTTATTAAAATCGTAAACTACATTTATTCCTTGCAGACCTATGTGAATGAATAAGTAGATAGATGTTATAATTGTAATGGTTTTATTTGTGATTCAAATCTTTATATTTTAGTAAGTTTGTAATGCTTTTATTTGTGATTCTAATAGTAATGTTTTAGTAGGTTTGTTCACTCTTAATTTTTAAATGATTGGCAAAAGTTACTAATATTTTACATAATTGACACGGCATAATAAAAACACATCAATTTTTATCCAAACTTATATTGTATCCTATCAAAAGAAAATATCAAATTAATGGAAGCATTATTAATTTGTTCATAGAATTTGAAAAAAACAACTGTTTACTAATTAAATTTTAATAAAATTTAATAATGTTTAGATATAGTTACTATTTGATTTTTTAAAATTATATTATTTGGAATAACAGTATTTTAGTTTTAAAACTTTTTAATTAAAAAAGTAAAATGCAATTATTTTTTAAACTTTTGTTGGAGTGTTACATGCCCTTGAATAAAATCAAGACCAGCCCTTCAAATTTGACTATAGGTTGCACCACGACAAAGAATTAAGATGGCCCTTCAAATTTGACTAGTGCTTGCACCATGACAAAGAAAACAATTGAAAGTCGCATCATAAAGCATGCATTGAAATGAAATTTTATCTAAATATTCACAACCATTCGCAATTTGCGATTAAAAATTGTGGTTTTGTCGAGTTATTGTGAAACAATCTTCTTTGATTGCTATTAAATGATCTTCACTGGGATGTTCCCTTGTTTCATGGTTGATGATTTTAAAAGTATAATAATGTTATTTTTATTTAGTATAATATATTGTTTTTTTCATTATTAAAATAATGTTTATATTCAAATTTATAATTCTTCTTTGTGTATTCATAATTGTTATTAGTATAATTACAAATGTATTTATAATTGTCATTAGTATACTAGTATAATTATAAGTAAAATGGTATGTGAATGTTTATAAATATAATTAATAACTTACTTGGTGGGTTAGGTCAAGTGGTTGAAAATTATAGTAAAAGATCTCAAAGTCAAATCTTAGTGTGATTATGTAAAGCCGTATAATTAATTAATTCAAACTTGGTGGGTTAGGTCAAGTGGTTTAGAATTGTACTAAAAAATCTCAAAGTCAAATAGTGTGATTATGTAAAAACCACTTATACTATGAAACGAGAACTTTATACTAAGAATGAGAACTCTAGGCATAAAAACGATGATTTTTGCAAAAAAAACAGCAAAAACACCCCTAAATAGAAAAGTGTTGATACCAGTATACACTTTTTTTTCGGGGTTAAAAATAGAGCCATGTCCAAACATCCCATACTGTTGTTTACAAAAACTTTAAAATCAACCCCTAAATTGGAAAAATATTTTTTTCTCAAAAATATAAATTACAAATTTTGTGAAACTTGCATATTAAACAAACAAAAATATTCCATAAATAATTTCACCACTCTAACCATATAAAATCAAAGAAATTATGATGTGATTCATAATAAAATCATATATTAGACTATACAAGAACAAATGATTCATATAAATATTCAAAATCTCCTTCAGAGTTTCAATTACAAACATCATACTAATAGAAAACATCTAAAATGTTTCATTTGAAATTATTGAAATTCATCCATGGAATCTGACACCCCATCAAAATCTACATTTTCTGCAGACGAAGGGCTGGACAAAGATGTGGATGACCCATATTCTTCTCTATTATCAATGGGTGCACTGTCTCATTCTACATCTATGCCCATCATTTCAGTTGTCATATTCCTTCTAGATCTATGACTTTGTTGAGGAGACTCCCATCTTGCAACTTGTTCTTTTGGAATCAACTTCTTGATAATCTCTAGAGTCTTCGAGCAAAGAGTGCCTTTCTTTGTCATCTTGAAATCATAAACAAGTATATCAACTTCCTCTAATTTCAATATGTCAATGCAGCGGCGATTTATTTTTTGACCCTTTCTTTTTCTCTTTCTGCAAACCCTTTTCTCAACTACCATCTCTGCCTTGTACACACCATCAAACGGGTGTGTATCCATTGCATACCAATGTACTTTTATTGATACTACTTCTTCATTTTCTTTATTCACCTTCATAACTTTTGCAATCTAGAAAGGATAATCAAATGCTCATCTGTAGCCAAAACTGCAATCATGCAACTTGATATCTTGTACTGAGCCCTTATAAAGGTCTTCCATCTCTCGATGCTTTGCAGATGATCTTCTAGAGCCAATATACATTTCTCTTTCCTCTACTTGAGAAAACTCAACGCCTTGAGGTTCAACATTTGTTTCCTCGTTTTCATTTGTTACTCATGGCCAAGTAAATTGAGACTTCAAATATATATCTCCATTTGTAGAGTTTGAAATTATGTCACTTTGCTCCATGAAAAAAGAATCCCACCATACAGAATCAGCAACATCAAAGTACTCATATGTATCTTCGATAGATTTTTTATTTCTTCCATGCATTGAGAAGAATTAACATCTCTATTGTGTCGTCTTGCATTATGAATCTCTAAAGATGATTGCAATAACAATAAATTTGAAGCATACATTTGACGATTTGGGATGAATTTCAAAAATGCCAAACCTGATGAAGGCCCCCATTCTGTGCTAGTTGAGTACTTCTTTCCCCATAGTAGTGTTTTTCCATCAATCTTTCTTATACAAAATTGATGTTGAAAGCTAATTTCATTAATTTTTTCAATGCACCTTTCTTCACCATAAGATCCAAAAAAAAATCTTTGCATGTCAACAGTTTCTTCCAATTTTTGTACAACAGGTTCTAGATGGTATGTTTTCCTTACAATTTCAATCAATGATGGTAGGCTCCCGACTTTATTCCTCCTCAATGTCCTTGCAAAATGGCTGAACATTTGATCAATATGATCACGTGTATGCCCAACAAGAAGGAAACCAACTTTTACCTTTTTAAAAATTCCCAATTTAACAAGCATGTTTAGATAAGAAAACACGACCTGATTTTTGTTTTCTCGGCTTGTGTTGTCCAATTGCAAATATAGAACTTCAGGAAGATCACCAGGACAATGAGAAAGGACATAATTAATTATGGTGATGGTCAAATTTGCATCATTGTGAATGTTTGGAGCTGTAAAGTAAACCCTTGGAAACATTTCACCATTAAAAACCATACACCCAACCAAGTGAAACTGAATAAAATTTTCCTCCTTTAAATTCTTTGGCACACGTACAAAATGTGGAAAAAGTGTTTTTTTTATTATCCATGCCATCAATTATCAAACCCATATACTTATGTGGAGCATCATAACACTTCTTGTGATGTTTGTACAACTTTTGTCGTTCATTTGATTGTTGATTGCGATGTTCTTGCAGTGAATATATTATGGAATCTACAAAGAACATATACAAAAATATTGATAACTTGTTTTAATAATTGACATTTATCTAAAAAAATAAACAAATTTTTAAACATACCTCTTTCTATCCCTTCTGATCTATCCCTCCTTTCTTTAAGAGAAGCACACATACTGCAGATCCCCATCCTTGACCTCTTTGGAATGCGGACATTGTTGAAATTCTTTTTCCATACTCTTGTGAAATATGCATTTTTGATGAAGTTTCCATTTCCTTGACCACCTTGAACATAATCCTTGTATAAGTTGTAGATTTCTTGTCTTGTGAAATTATCTGGAATGTGTATTGTTTCTCTATTTGGCATACTCTCTCCATGCTTTGAAAAGAAATCATGCATCCATGATATTGCGATGTGTGTTGATGGTCCAGTGATCCGTCCCTGATAATCATCAGAATAAAATGTTGGATCCTTTTCTAGTCTTGTTTGGATTCTTGATAATCTAAGATTACCAATTGAGTGAATCCTTTTGAATGCCTTTCTACAAAGAAGAAAATTTCCAACACGATAATCATAACCTGTCCTTGTAGAAATCATACACCCCACTAAATATGAATTTTGCATACTTTTGTTCATTGATAAATACACGTTCCTTTTCTCCAAGGCATAATTGTAGCCTATACCCTTCAAACAATTGTTGTGGAAACACTCACTTGAAATTAAATGAGTAATGGAACTTCGACTTGTGAGAAATTCTTTCCTAGACCTTGTATAACTAGAATTCTTTGGATTGACATAAAAAGGTCTAGTCCTACACTTAATCCTGCTCATTGTTGGATTATGTCTCTGCCTTTCCTGGACCATTATGTCTGCAACAACAACCTCATCAGAATGAATGTTTTCATTGTGAGAAATATGACCCCCCTCATTGAAAACATGATCACTAAATTCAATATGAAAATGATTGTCATGATCAATAATAAGTTGATCACTTGCGGATAGATCAATGTGAGCATCAACACTATTAGTGCCACTAAATTATTCATTGAAGGGGATCGCTTGAAATTCAACATTGACATCATTGGTGCCTGTAACATCCTTACTTGGAGGAGAATCATTGTCTTCATCATTGGTGGCTTCATCATCAACAAAATCATCATTGATTCCATTGAAATCCTCGCTTGGAGGATTATCATCGTCGGTGCCATTAAAATATTCACTTGGAGAAAAGTCATCATCGGTGCCATTGAAATCCTCACTTGGAGGAAATTCATCATCGGTTCCAAGAAAATCCTCACTTGGAGGAAAATCATCATTAGTTCCATTTACATCCTTGCTTGAAGGTGACTGATCATCGGTTCTATTGAAATACTCACTTGGAGGAAAATCATCAGCACTGCCATTGACATCGTCGCATGGAAGAAACTCATCATCAGTTCCATTGAAATCCTCGCTTAGAGGAAATTCATCATCACTGCCATTGACATCCTTGCTTGGAGGAAACTCATCATCAGTTCCATTGAAATCCTCACTTGGAGGAAAATCATCATCATTTCCATTGGCATCCTCGATTGGAGGAAACTCATCATGAGTTCCATTGAAATCCTCGCTTGGAGGAAAATCGTCATCATTGTCATTGACATCCTCGCTTGGAGGAAACTCATCATCAGTTCCATTGAAATCCTCGCTTGGAGGAAAATCATCAGCATTGCCTATGACATCCAAACTTGGAGGAAACTCATCCTCGGTTCCATTGAAATCCTCACTTGGAGGAAAATCATCATCATTGCCATTGACATCCTCACTTGGAGGAAACTCATCATCAGTTCCATTGAAATCCTCGCTTGGAGGAAAATCATCATCATTGCCATTGACATCCTCACTTGGAGGAAACTCATCATCAGTTCCATTGAAATCCTCGCTTGGAGGAAAATCATCATCATTGCCATTGAAATCCTGGCTTGGATGAAAATCATCATCATTGCCATTGACATCCTCACTTGGAGTAAGCTCATCATCGGTTCCATTTAAATCCTCGTTTGGAGGAAAATCATCTTCACCATTATTGATTTTTTCGTCCCCACCAAAATCATCATCAGTCCCATTAAAATCTTGACTTATATGAAAATTATCATCAGTCCCATTAAAATCCTCATTG
Organism: Pseudotsuga menziesii; assembly: GCA_001517045.1. Taxonomy (NCBI): domain Eukaryota; kingdom Viridiplantae; phylum Streptophyta; class Pinopsida; order Pinales; family Pinaceae; genus Pseudotsuga; species Pseudotsuga menziesii. Next base: position 321,733 of record LPNX010173423.1, read on the forward strand.
GGAGGAAAATTGTCATCATCTTGCTTATTTTATTTAGGATCCCCACTTGGAGGAAGATATTCATAATCATCATCATCACCTTCACATTCTTGCCCTTCATTAGTGCTTCCTTCAAAATCTTCAGAACATGGAAGTTCTTGAACAATGTGTTTGATTACATTGCTTGCACTATCAGTAGCTTGGCTAGATAAACAATACAATGCTTCATTGACATTAGAATTCAATTCAGATGAGTCCATGCCTTCTCACTAAAAGATAGAATTAAAGAAAAATATTAATAGAGAAGACAATGAACTTTAATGATAGACCTCACCAAAATGTCGAATGGTGCAAATGTCAATCAACCATCTTATAGCTATGAGAATGAAATGTTCCCTCCAAAAACTTAACTCCAATTTTTTTGTTCAAATTTTTCCCTTCAAAAGTTCCCACCAAAAATATACGGCGCATTTCAAGCACATTCAGAAAACTAGTAAAAAAAAGAAATTTATGATATAAAAAAAATATGAAATAATGTATTAAATAATTACATATTTATATCCCCATGCATATAAAACCAATGAAGTTTTGTGTAATTTTTTATATATACAAAATATGTAATAAAGTAATGGTTATTTAACTTCTTTTTAATCCCATATTTGTAAAACAATCAATGTTAAACCTAATTTAGGTTATATAAATCATTTAGTTTTCCTACTATTCATCATGCAGTTTGGAGAAATTTAGTAACAATTTCAAGGTTAGTTTTTTTTCCTTTTTGAATAAATAGTGTAGTTTTTTTTTGTTCCTATTTTAATAAATAGGTTAGTTTTTTATTTCCTTTTTTAATAAATAGGTTAGTTTTTTTCATTTTTCAATAAATAGGTTAGTTTTTTTCCTTTTTTAATAATTATGTTAGTTTTATTCCTTTTTTAATAAATAGAATAGTTTTATAGTTAATTTTACAATGATAGCTTTATGGTTTTATACCGTTTTCATTCATGGTTTTATTCATTTTTTATTTGTCTCAATGTATCTTATAAATTCATTATTGTTTAGACTGTGCAGCAATTCAGGAAGGGTTTTAAAGAAGGAGGAGCTTCTAGCACTTTCAAGAGAGGAAGAGTTTTAAAGAAGAACTAGAAGATTTCACAGGAGCTTCTAGCACTTTCAAGAGAGGAGTCTCTACCAAATTCCGAGTTAGTTATTCTTTCAAGAAAGGAGTCTCTACCAAATTTCGGGTTAGTTATTTTATTTAATTATATAAATACAATTTTTTTTAAGAGATGTAGTGTTAATTAAAAAAAGACCTACCCTTATCAAGAGTTTTGTAATTTTGATTATTTTAAATTTTAAATTTTTATTTTTTATTTTTTATCTTTTAAATACATTCTTGAACTTGACAGAGGAATATCCAAAACCACTGCCCTCACGCTCAAGCATGGTGATCATATCATGATGATTTTGGGTTGATTCATAATTAAGCAAAACCCCTTTTAAGGGAATTTTTGATCATACATAGAATTATCATCATCGTGGAACTATAATTATACCTAAAAGTTCTATTGAATTTATGTCAGTTTTGTCACAAGAAATAGGGTGATTTTGCTACCAATTTAGGTTTACATTTTATAAATAGACATGCACTATCATAGTTAAAAATCAATTTGACTGAGTGCAGTTTTATAAACTAGTAGATGATGACATACCTAAAATAAATTTACCTAATCAATTTATCTTATATGTCTTGCCTTATGTTTTAGGAACTTTCGACACCTTATTAATGACAAAGAGGTTACATGCACTCTTAGTTAATACCTTCAAGTCTTAGAGCATCGGAACGCGCCCTCGCATGAATCAAGTTGTTAATGCATATATAAAATGACTCCGGGAATAACTATAGTCATTTTTATGCACTCGATCCGGTTTAGAAAAATAGAAGAGGTCTTGTAAAGGGGGAGAGAGAAGAATAAAAGCAAGCGAATAAAAGCCAGGACAGCGATATTCTTGGTATTAACTACCTCCCTACCGAGACATGCACTATCATTCATTTCCAAGTGAATAAAAGCCAGGACAGTGATATGCTTGGTATTAACTACCTCCCTATATTTTTGGTGGCCCCCATGGAGCAACGCTCCCCTTGTTTTGATGGTGGAGGAGGTGGAAGCGGGAGGAGGGTGGAGATGACTCGAACCTCCCTAACGCAAACGACCTTGACATTCCCATGATCAGACCGTATTAAACAGCTGTGGATGAATGGCTTGTATATTTGGGGCTCGTCGAAGCGATGCACCAGCGACCACACGACGCTCGCAGACGCCTCCACTCACTGCACCACCACTGCTGAGTACTTGATGAACTCTCTTTCTCCATCATCAAGTGAATGAAAATGGTAAATCTCCACCAACTCCTGCAGCCATTCCCCATATGCTTCCTCCCCTTGCTGCAAGTACTGCACGACTCCCGCCTTACAACTTTGCTTAGATCCGCCGAATGAATTGGAGCTCAACTCCTCCTTGTCAGTACATACAGAGATCAAATCCCGTGATGATCTACACACCTCTTGTGCTTGTGTTTCATACATCATTACTGTCAATATGCCCTCAATCCAGATAGCTAATACCTCTTCCCGAGTATAGAACTCGATACCTGTCAACGCGCAATTAGTGAAACCAAAATTATGTAGTTTGAAAACCGGATCTCACAGCTAATACAAACAAACAAACCCTGATCTAGCGAGCGCGCAAGTTGATTCCCTCAAAGAACTGACCGAATTTTAAGAGCTTGAATTGGGATTTCTCATGCTTATATAAGTTTCGATGCCTTAGATATCCCTCCAATCTTTGTCGGTGTCGTTGTTAAAATCGAAAATATTCAGCGCTTGAGTCCCATTCTTCCATCCACATGCAAAGACGGATATACATATAATATCATTCAGGGGAAGATATTTTCATTAGCAAGTGGTCAACTGGCTCAACTTGCCGCCCTTGGTCAGAATGATTGATTGAGAGCTCTGTTTTGATTAATTTATTGGTAGAGTTTATTGTTTTGTAACGCTTGTTACCGATATTTTCTTAATGTGTGATCTGCACAACCTCGCTGTGGTACCTATCTGTAAGATTCCATTCAATCGGCATAGCGTCAAAGGAAGTTAGGCTTAGATTTATGGAGTGTGCCCTGTAAATTGGACCTATTTGGAATATCAATGGAAATGGACGTTACTTAATGTGGATTTCTTGTATTTTATGTTGAATCTCTTATTGTTTGGTTAATGTGAGTGCCAACAAATATCTTTCTTGCTTTAAAAGAGCTAGAAGTTACACAAGCAGCTGACTCACAAGCATATTCTAAATTAATGGGATATAAAAGCGGTGAATATGTGGTGAGTCCAAACAAACATATTCTAAACTAATGGGATAGAAAAGCGATGAATTTGTGGTGAGTCCAAAGTAATGGTGGTCTAAATCTGAATTGTTGTTTTTTTCAAAGGTGTATGTAATTTTCTTTGCAACCATCTAGATATTTTATATGATTTTTACTAACCCAAATGGAATCCTTACTTAACCAAATTTACAATCAAGTTATTAAATAAAAGGATGTCGAAGTAAGTATGCCACTTCATGCTTTCATGTTGGATTCAATTCAATCGGTTTCATTAATCATCATATAACAAAAGGTGGTTTGAAGAACTACAAGTATCTTGTCACCATATAGAATATGATGAGCCTTTAATTATATAAGTAGTTTGAAGAATTATAAGCATGTCATTATCAAATAATATATGTAGATCCTCTAATGACTAAAAGTGATTTGAAGAATTACAACCATGTCGTCATCATATAAAATATCTATATCCTCTAAATTCTAATGACTAGAAGTGGTTCGAAGAACTACAAGCTTGGGGCCTACTTAGGAACACACTTTTAAAGCGAGTCTGAACCCGATGAATAATAAATTGTCATTTAACAACCACTTTGATTTTTTGTGCACTTAGGAACATACTTTTAAAGTGAGTTGTGTAACTAGGGGACTATTTTCTCCTTATTTTCGACTGGTTTTTACTTGTTTTTGTCCATGAATCTTCACTGATTTTCAAAACTTGTAAGAATATTGTTAGATCTTCTAGAGTGTGGGTGTTTGAGGATTTTCACTTCACTGCACTCATTCACTTTCACTTCACTACACTC
>LPNX010173437.1:0-26098 GCA_001517045.1 Pseudotsuga menziesii
CTACTTGAGCCCTTTGGAGTCGAAGCCAAAAGATGGTAATTCTTTTCTATCATAGCTTAATCATAGCTGATGGTTAGGTTATGGTAGTTATTTTGGCTAACTATGGAAATCATTAGGAATCCCTACCCATACTCCTTTTCCCTCATAGGTTCATTGTTAAAGTCTGTCCATGACCTAAACCTATAACTTGGAATTTTAAACGGTATAAATTTCAAGGTATTGCTGGTGGGGCCTTGGCCTTGAGCTCCTCACCAGAAGATGAATACAATATTATTCAAAATTTTATAGATCATTTCAGGGGTTTACAAGAGGGACATTACATCCTCCTCCCCTTAAAACAACACCGTCCTTGGTGTTCATGACTTCTTCCAGTCTCCTGCTCCTCATGAGTCATCTTTTCTTGTTTTCACCTTTCCTGTTCTGACCTTTCTTGTCTTCTTCTCAAGTTTCCCATTGTTTAAGACCTGCAATTTTTCTTGGAACAAGTTTTGGGTCTAGCCCACCATTTCTTCAGTACAACATGTACAAAATTTGTATTTCAACAAAACATACGCCATAATAATGCAATTTATTCTTCAATAAAACATGCTAATTTCCCTTTTCCAACATTTGGTCAATTAGGTCGTCCTCTACCTGAGGAACCATTTCTTGACCTTACACATTAAGCAATGTAACAGTCGTTTGGAAGTTTGTTATCACATTTTTTTTTTTGTTATGTTTTTTTCACACTCTCCCTTGAGTTTTCTTTTATGTTCTGGTGTGGACTTACAAAATACTGAGGTTACTCTCCTAAGTGACATCAAACAGCGTCCTGTCTTTTCAGATGTCCAAATTTTTGCCTAGGTCTTTTGCCACACCACATGCCTAACACCAATGTGCTCACATGACAATCGCTTGCCTAACACCATTGTGCTCCTGCAGCATGTATGCCTAACACCAATGTGCTCACGAGGCAATCGCTTGCCTAACACCATTGTGCTCCTGCATCCTTTATGCCTAACACCGATGTGCTCACGCGGCAATCACTTTCCTAACACCATGGTGCTCCTACAGCATTCAAATTTTTCTTTGTTCGTATTCAGTATCAACCTTGACTATTGGTAACGCACACTCCTTGTGCTTAGCATGACTTAATTTCATTGTCCCGATTCATGAATCGACTACATGGTTAGTCAAAGCATTTATTGATAAAGCCTAGCTCTATTATTTAATCATTATCATTTCATAAGTTGCAATGATCTTACCACCATTTATGAGTCACTAACTGCTTACCCACTTCTGAGGAATTGAACGCAACTTGTACACCCAAGTAGACTTATATATACCATAGTGTCCATTGGATCGGGACAATGGTTCTACTCTTGGTAAAACTCAACAGCCAATCTCGGCTGATATCCCTGCAAGGTTAGCTAATAGCATTACACAACGTTCATGCATATCCTTGCATAAGTTAGCTCCAGCATTATTTAACCTTCATGCATGTCCCTGCATAAGTTATCTCTACAACATTCATGCATATCCCTGCACAAGTTCGCTCACAACATTATACAACTTAATAATAGATAACCCCATCCTCTCCTACGATGAGCATGGCACCCATTCCTGAATTTATTAAGACAACAATTAATTACACATCCATACTGAAAATCAAAGGAGGTTGGGTCTATACCCATATAAGAAAAAGTCATATATGTTCAAATTGATATATCACCCACATATGCCGGTAGGAAATTCCTTATCCAGAATAAATACCCCACAGTGAAAGAGATGAAATTTAATTGTAAAAACTGCTTAACCACACTGGGAAATAGGTTAAATTCATTCTTAAAACAGTTATTTACGGGAGAAATAACGCCAGCGATGAATCCTTAGGCAAGCGATGTACTTATAGAGAGTCGACGTCACATTGTGGGAAAATACGTATGGCGAGTTGCTTGCCATTGATTTTCATTTCGTGCTCTGCTTTCGTCTCTCACTGTGTTACACTTCAATTCCAGAAAGGTGAGCCTTGCAATATCTTTTCAATTAATAGGTTATTTTTCATGGCGTTCTGATTGCCTTCAGAGACTATAAACTACTGTAAAAACGATAAATCATTTTCCCACAGAACCAAAATATGTTTATATTTTCCCACAGAATTCATAATATGTTTACATTTTCCCACAGAACCAAAATAATTGCAACAATGAAATCGCTGGCAACATGGAAATCACTAGATTCAAAACGAACTCCAAACGTAAATCGATCTTACCTTTTGGTAGTCGATTATGCAATTAATTCAATGCAAGACCAGACAATGCTGAATCGAGACTCAATTATAAACACACAGTTAACTTACCTTTTGGAATTCACTTCTGTAATTGAATCCACAGTAAACCAATGCAATGTCAAGTCCCAACGAAAAATCAAACACACGCGGAACTTAACATGTTCGGCAAATCATATCTCCAACAAAGCATGGAACTTGCTGGATCTAGAGTGTAATCAGGTGGCGAAATTAACCTATTCAGAAAATTGAGTTTCCAACAAAACATGGAAATCGCAAGATCCAGAATGGAAATCCAAACACTCAAAGAAATTACCTTTGGCAGTCGCTCCTTCTAGCAGTCGCTTTCTTTAGACAAATCGCATCTCAAATGAAAACATGGAAATCATTGGATTCAACACCACGATTTACTCCATCGAATTGGAGATTTGGAGATTTTTACTAGACTATGCGGTTGGTCCTTTGCCGAATTGCCAGCCATGCCCCAAAACGCCGACCACCTAAACAATATCCTTCTTACTTATCTCCTTCGATCCTTGAAGCCCGCTTAGATAATTCGGCTCCCTCGTTTGATATCGCCATGCATCCACAAAATCATTCCATTAGTTAATCATAAACATGTTCATGCTCTTCAACTTTATGTTGAGCCCAAAATATGCCCAAGTATTGTCACTCCGGATCTGATACCATATGTAGCGTCCCTAGATGCACACGAATAATTTTTTTTTTCTTTTTTCTTTCTTTTATCAAAAGACAATTTAAAACACTATAACACCAGCCCAAGAGTTCATATTTTCATGTGTTCCTCTAAAGTTCAAATTTGCTCATCGAGATAAACGTATCGCTTTTTCATCCATCCCTGGCACATACATTTATCATAATCTATGGCAAGGTTCTCACACATAATCATTTTTCTAACCATATTTCAAATTTAGCTTTCATAAATGCTTTTACCTATATTTAAGACATATACTCCTCCACATGCAACTCTTAGTAAAACTAGTGATCCTCAATGCCTATATAAAACATGTTGGGTATCTACAAAGAACCCCAACTATCATTATAAACACATATACTCACTTTTTTAAACATAACTCATAACACATTTACTTGCGGCTATGATAATGCACATCAATCCCCGGGAAGGGTGTGGGTCGTAAGGAGGGAACTTGCTATTCCAGGTTAATCTAGGTCAAAAAGATAAGGCCAGCCCTTTCGATCCTTCCTTATGTCAATATTACACTAGATCATTAACATGCAAGAAAAGAACTTATTTTGCAAACTTTACCCCTTGTCCTACTTTAGACTATTTCCAAAATTATAAACATTGAGAATTCCAAATTATAAACATTAAGAAAGGCATTGAGGTTCGAATCACTCGTATGGAAGCGTTATATAATTTTCACCAAAAGTCAATCAGAATATAGGCTACTGTAGAGTACCTTTCCATACCTCAAGGCATTACGGTAAAAAGGAGGTGAAGTTTTGTTTCCCTGCCATGTTAGTGACTGAATTTAAATGACCATTCAAATGGATTCATGTGCAGTCAAATTGGGAAAGTCGAACTACAGGCAAAAATCATCATTTGTCCCTGCATATTCATACTCCTTTGCAAATCAACCATGCGATTTGCATTTCTTTCACTAATACCACATAACTAACCAAAGGCATACCTTTTAAAACATTCATCCATTCATTGGGTCTTCAACATCATAGCGTATTTAAAACTGTACCATGTGCGAACATTATAACAACATTACTTGGTTATATCCTAATACAACAAAATCCATTAACAAGGTTCTAGAGAAAATCACCACAGGTACATAAAACAAAAGGGAAAAACATTCAGACACATGAAAGGAGACAATCAAGTACGTGGTTCACCCCATCCTTGGGGTTACGTCCACCAAAAGGTGTCACAATGCCATGACATTCATTTCTTTTTCAAGACAAAAGGGATTACATCCGCAACTGAAAAGTTGCCACCATTCTCTATTGAACCTCACTGGAATTCAAAACTATAAAGATCCCACATAGAACAATAAACCTCTTCATCTTCATCTTTTCTAGAGGTTAAAATCATATATAGACATAATTCCTATATATTTATACATCACTGTAAACTCAAACTATCATCCAGGCAATGGAGAAACCCATTTCTTTCATCCAAATGCATAAGATTAGTGCCTTACATTTAGAGATTGTCAGCGCCTAGAAGTCTTTTTAAATAACAGGGTTTTCACTAAGCGCAAGGGTAGTCCGTATTTTGAGAAATAGCCCGGTCGTCATGCTACAAAAAAAAACTTAAAGCTGTCAACCAAATAATAAAACAGAGAAATCTTTCCATGCAGATATAAGGGAAAAATGAACTTACTTTGCCAAGCAAGCACACAGATCGGGTCTTTGGACAGAAGCAAGGCACAACCTTAAAACTGGTCTAGTAAGTTTGGCCAAAACGCTGTAGCACAACAATCAACCCATAATAGTTAAGGGTAGGTGTTTTCTGTCATGATGAGTAGAGGATGAGATACCTGAACTAAAAGGGCGGGGTCACTGCCAGCATTCCAATATAAAGGTACTAGCGCCTCGAAGGAAACAATATCCCCGAGCTGTTGGTTTTTTTGAAGCATTAAATTAATATCCCTTAAGGATTACCTTATCCAAACAAAAGATGGTACAGAACCACAGCAGCAGTGAGCTGCACTCCAATAAAGAAATAGCTATTCACCAACTAGATCCAGCGGCTCAAGAACAACTATGGACAGTCACGCTAATCCCCTTTGCGGACCTTTGTATGGAATAGATGTGACCTATGGCGTCAGTGAGACAGTTAACGCAGGTAGTTTTCCATGTGGACAGTAAGCTTAGCGCTGTCAGCCGGTTAGTACATAGAAATAAACCACCTAAACACGCAGGGGAATGTCTCATACGGAGACGTCGTTCCACAAATCCATTAGAGAAACAAAGGAGAAGGGTTCTCCGCTTTAAAAAAACGGATGCGAATATCTGCTGGAAGGAAAAACACGATCCCTCACTGATATCGCACGGACAAAAATATACTGGCCACCCAAAATACCGATAGTTCAAACCCAAAGCAACGAGAGAGGCCCTATGGAGGATATGCAACAAGAATTTGGTACAGAAAACCCAACCAATAGGTTTTTGAGAGAGAGGCGTTTCTTCAAACACCGAGCTGGGTGGCATGAACCTGCAACCATTAGAAATCGTGGTCCAGAAGGAAAAATAAGACGCTCAAACATTATGGTTTCTGACAACCTGGAGCTACAACCATGCACCGTGACATCTACACATATATCCTTATACTCGTTGGCAACACAGCGATATGTACGACAGTAGTTAGCAATCACATACAACGATCAGAGTTCATAAACAGCGTAGTGTATATATATATATATATTGATTCTGAGTTGTAATGCATATATCTGTCAGCCATATACAATGATCTCTCTAAACCTATACTGCCAGATATATATAAAACACTTCCGAGATACCAAGATACATGTATATATCCTGACTACATATGGAGGTTACCAACCTTAAATATTGCTGAAATCATACATAGATCCAATCTCGTACAGGGAAAGATGAAGTTTATGGCGTATACCTGCGAATGCCTAGAGTGCGTACCTGGGTGAGTTAGCCCTTTACGCTATCATCTCCCAAGTCATCAACATACAACATGTTAAAATATTAATGCCTGGTCGAATCCCTTGGGTGTGATTCCTGGTTCTTTCCACATCCCAACCAAACAATGCTTTTCCTCTCAAAGGGGCATACCCCTCTTTCCTCCCCCCCTGGATCGAATACCCGCCTCCCTCAAATAGGAGTCCAGGTAGAGGAAACGACATACAAGAAAAAACGCACAAGGTGAGTGCGCACGCCCCCGTCCACGGAGCGGATGAAAACATTGTCCTGGTATTCTACCAATATTCTTGGTCGTTAAATCTGTCATCCCCAATGGGAGGCATATTTCTCTGCATGCACCCAACGTGAATCTTTCTTTTGTTTTTAATTCTATTTAATAAGTGCCAGGGTCATTTCATAACGCTCCATAATTAGTGGTCGTTATTCAAGTAATGGTTTCCACAACCATCGCCTACTTCCATAATCAAAGGGAATTAAATAATAAATATATGATTAAATAATAAATAATATATCTCTATATGTGTAATTTGCCTTCCACATATTCTCCAATTTCAAGTACAAAGCAATGCTCCATATGTAAGGTTCGTAATATGTATATTACACACGAGATTCCTTTTCAATACGTGTGCTCTGCCCTTATATATTCTTATAATATATATATATATATATGCACAAGCATAAAATAATGCTCTATATGTGCTCTTTATATATATATATTTATCTGAGGCCCCTTTTCAATTGAATCCCCTGGTGGGTTTCTTGTTCTCTCCGTTAAACTTATAACTACTTGAGCCCTTTGGAGTTGAAGCCAAAAGATGGTAATTCTTTTCTATCATAGCTTAATCATAGCTGATGGTTAGGTTATGGTAGTTATTTTGGATAACTATGGCAATCATTAGGAATCCCTACCCATACTCCTTTTCCCTCATAAGTTCATTGTTAAAGTCTGTCCATGACCTAAACCTATAACTTGGAATTTTAAATGGTATAAATTTCAAGGTCTTGCTGGTGGGGCCTTGGTCTTGAGCTCCTCACCAGAAGACGAATACAATATTATTCAAAAGTTTATAGAGCATTTCAGGGGTTTACAAGAGGGACATTACAACTGGTAAGATGCGCTTCTTCATGAACTGATACTCAGGGTGCCCATATCACAATTGAAGGTGAAAGATACCCCATACATGCTATATCTAGTGGTTTGAAGACTCTTACATGGTGTGTAAGTTTGATAAGTAAGGTTTTGGGTTGGAGTCTCTTGTTTCCCTCCCTTGACTATAGTCAAGTACATGAGATCTACCATGATTTCTATGACCTCTCAATGGAACCTTAGTATCAAATCAAATGCGAAAGAATCCTTGTAGAGGGATCATGCTTCTTTTTTACTTGTTGTTTATGGAACTTGATATTGAGAAAGTTCAATTAGGTTTTCGGGCCCTCCCCCCCTTGAACTGTTAATATTTTATTGTTTATAAAATATTTTAATGAGTATCATGCAATGTTGTACCACTGGTAGGACTCATTGTGTTTAATATTTTTAAAAACCTCCTAGACTTCCTTCTGTCATTCCTCAACAACTTCAGGAGGGGTACTAGAAACTAGCCTAGCGTTTAGTTCTTCATTTTTCGGTCGAAAGCTAGTAATGGCTTCCCTTAAATTTAGTATATTGGCCTCTGGGACCATGTCTGACATAATTGTCCTTTTTTGGAGTTCACGATAGGAATATTCAATAGAATTTTCTAATATTTTCTTGTCTTTCCGTAGCTTCTCTTTCTATTGTTGAAGTTTTGCAGACTCTGTCTCCAAAGAAGATACTTGATATTTAAATTAATTCATTTTATCATACACCAAATTCTCCCTTGTATTGACTTCATCTACATCCTTTTTTTGAATATTGTATAAGATGAACATTGGGAGAACATTAATTTCCAATTTATATATCACATATTATGGACCATGGCATTCAACTTTACATTTCCTAGATCCAGTGTTGTAGGTACTATCTACACTCTCTTCTCCTTTGATGAAGTGGTGACCTATTTAGGTTGACAATAAGATTTCCTATCCTCTAACTGTCTCAATCCTTGTTTCTTAGTAGTCTATAATTGATTGATTCCAATATGAACCTCCTTAACAACCTTACCGAGCACATGTAGGATATCAATGACTTCCTTGAAAAACTTTGTTTTCGTCATTGTCTAGATTTTATTTTTCTTTTGCAATTCCAACCATCTTATCCAACAAATTATTGGACTCATCATCTATTAACCCTTGCATAGTGGTGTCTTTGAAAAAAAATTTCTTCTTCTTGTCTTTCCTCACCAACCCATTAGCCTTTCGTTTGGCCCCCAAATCCGGTTTTGTTGGGGTGGCATTTGACTCTTGTTTATTGTCGTGGTGTGAGATGGGAAGGCTGCCTTCATATTTCTATGTGCTATACGTACCTTCTTGTTGAGGTTCATACTCAACAAAGATTTGATAATATTTGATAGGAGGTTTCCATTTTTTTGGCCATTCTTGAATAATGGAATCCATGTCTTCTTTGGTCAACTTAAATTGTGTTGTTAAATTTTCTTCTCAATGTTGATCCTCATTGGAAGGAAAATGTGTTGGGTCCCCACTGCAAATATCAAGAAATTTCAATATTTTTCCATGGTGGAAACCTTAATGCCATGAAAATTTCACTACATCGGTGCGCAGTCCTTCAGCATGCATACAAAATTTGACACTATTGTCTAGCTACCTCTGATGGTTAACAGTGAACCACAAGTTATGATGAGGATCCCCTCGAAAAGGAAAATTGACATCCATGCCCTGATAATTTGGTGTTTTTTCCCATGAAACAAAGGAAATCAAAATTGAAAACTAAGAATACACAAATTAATTATCTTTTTTCGTGGGAACCGATAATGTTAGCTAACAACTCATTTAGAAGGAATGTCACCCAGTTTTGATGTATGATTTTAACACACTTCTCTATCGTAGCTATAATTTCCACAATACATTCAACCTGATCATTCTTAAAAATTTGATGGAGATTTCCTTGACGAGAAACCTGACAGTTTTATCATTGATAAAGACTATGTCGAAGCCCCTCTTATCCCTCGTCAGACTATGCTTCTTACTCATTCTTGTATTCAAGTGTTTGTCTTGCTCCTTTCCTATGAAGAACTTTTGAGGGTCCACCTCGGCCTTTGGAAACCCTGTGATGTTAGAAATCAAGTGGACATCAATAGAGACTTTAGTGTCCAATGAAATACACCCACCATGGAAGAAAACAAATAGTTGCTTCAAAGAAATATTAATTGGTCTGTGCAACCCCAAATCCCATTCCATAGGGACCAACTAATTGTCCTATGTTGGCCGTAGGAAAATTTAGGAAGAATTCTCTCATAATTCTTACTCAAAGAGATGAATATTTTGATCGCAAGAAGAGAAGAAGATGCGACAGCAATAGCTGTGACTAAAGGAGCCATGTAAAAAGAAGAATAAATCAAGTTGGAAACTAGAGTTCAACTAATTTTGGGGAAATATTTAGTTAGACAAAAAGATTTATTTTATTCATAAAGCATGATTGTATTTTGGGCTGATAGTGCCTATTTTAAGATGTAATTGAATGGATTAAAATAGAAAGAAATACTATTGACTAAAATTTGAGAGTCAATTGATGGTTGAATCAAGAATTATAAAAGCATAAAAGATTATAATATCATGAACCTAAGTTGTGTTGGTGGGGATCAATCATAGAGGGGGTTTCTTAGTTAGAGAAATGATCCAGGTTGTGTGCAGCTCGATGATTCAAATAAGAAGAGAATAGATACCGAGAGAGAGAGAATGAGAGGAGAGAAGAATGTATGAGTTGTAAAGAATATATGAAGAAGAGTCTGCAAGCTGGGTGCTGAAACCAAAGGTGCTAAACTAGTTCTCATGCTAGATGAAGAGAACCTTTGTGATTTTTTTAGGATGGGTTTCCACGTTAGTATCTTGTCTTTTTGTATCTTTGATTTTTATGTTTATGTCAAATGGATGTCTTTCATGCATGAGTTGATTTGAATATATCGCATGAACTCTATTATGAATAAAGATATATATATACTTGTCGCACATCTAATAGGTTAAATATGTGCTAATGCTTTATCTGAATTACTGCGATTCGTGGCGATGGATCAGTAGATAGTTACCTTGAAAGAATCAATGAAAACATAAGTATAAGTCTAGTTTTCGGTCGAGTGATCTAATAGAAATGTAAGGGAGAAATCCCCGAGATAACTGCATAAACCCGGTTCTGGTAGTCCCCATAAGATATATCGGTTGAGACCTCATCTCCATCGCAGGTGTTATCGACGCAATCCTGCTCTGTTGGGAAAAAAACTTGGTATTTGTTGACGAACAAGGAATCTGAACCTAGGTAGACTGAAAGTATGCCAACTAATGGTTCCATTTCCGAGACCTGAATCATTCTAGTGGGGTTATGTTTTGGCACCCGATGAAGCCAGATATTCAAGATTGGGTTGATTATAAGGAACTCGAGTTTGTAGTGGAAGAGAGTAAATGATTGTGACTGAGTCCGACAGAGTGGTTGGATTTATACCTTTACACATATGTCCATGATTTTTCCTTTAGTGAATTTCCCATTTTGTTGCACGAGTGGTTGTTAAATATTGCAACATAGAAGACAAAATTTCAAGGTGGAGAACCAACAGAGTGGAGTCCTGAGTTGATCCAACAATTGAAAAGTGTTAGAAATCCTATATATAGGGTTTTCAACTTCCGCATTGACAATATTTTGGAAGGATAAATTACAAAAATCACAATTGATACTATAATATTGTATCACTAATACATAATATCAAAATTATGGTGGTTTTTCATTGCTATTTCCACATTTTGTCATCTCAATTACGACAATAATGGTCACGACGTTTAGTGGCACTTCTTTCATGGATCTAACGATGAAATTTATAAGCCGTCAATATAAAATCGAAAACTGGACGCCATGTGTCTTCTGTATGGTGGCCTTGAAATTAATTTTTTAGATTCCATTTTCTACATTTTGTCACTCTATCGACAAAGTTTTCATCCGAATAATGACAAAAATATGGCAAAAAACTGCTAGACAAAATCTAGTTTCCATGCAAAACCGTGGAACACTTTCGACGAACATTTGTCTCTCTATCAACGAATTCTAGAATTTGAATAGAAATTTCTTCCACACAAAACCATGGAAAACTAATCTCTATCGATGAAATTTGCGATGGTTTTTCATTGTTATTTCCATGTTTGGTCATCTCAATTGTGACAATAACAGTCACAATGTTTCGTGGCACTTATTTCATCTCTATAATGACGAATGTTATAATCCGTCAATATAAAGATGAAAAATTCCCCCCACGTGTCTTCTATATGGTGGCCTTGAAATTGATTTTTTTTAAATCATTTTCTACGTTTCGTCGCTCTATCGACAAAAGTATCGTCCCTATAACGATGAAAATATGGCCAAAAACTACTCGTTTTTTTTTTATTCCATGCAAAACCGTGAAATAGTTTCGACGGACGTTTTTATCTCTATCGATGAATTTTGGAATTTGAACAGAAATTTCTTCCACGCAAAACCATGGAAAACCAATCTCTATCGACAAAATATACTAGTTGAAGGATAATTTTTCCATGAAATTGCGTTGCTATAGAGACTGTGTTGGTGGAAAGCCACCCAGGGTTTCAATAGTTTTGTAATACCCATGAAGAAAGTTTGTCGATATTGTGACGAAACCTTGACATTTAAAAGAAATAAAAAAATAGTGGAAAGGCACATTCCTTTCCATGGTTTTGGATTTTCAATAAGTGTTTGTGATTGATGTGTAGTCTCATGGACCTTTTAATTCTATTTTAGACCAAATTTAATCAACGCTACAAAGCATATTTCCAGAAGGTAATTCTGAGCCACAAACTAGCGCAAACCTAGCACGTGATTTGATGTTTTAGGGATTAGTTTAATACATGTAAATGACATAAATTTTCAGATCTTATAAAACAAAAAATGAAAGATGAATTAAGATTTAAAATGGCATAAAAGATGTGAATAGTGCCTAACAAATTCAAGTTAAGTAGATGGGGTCAATTGAGGATCTCATGGAGACTTTAGTGAAAAAATGTTACATTCCTCCTTCCTTCAATCATCATTTTGGGAGAAGATGGAGAAGTCTACATGCCAGGCCCCAGGATACTTGTCCACAGAAAATCATGCATGCTTTTTCGCTACAACACAGAGAGGAAGGTTGCAAAAACATATTTTCAAGTTTTTCAAACTTGAATCCTCATTCTACGTACTTAGTTAGAGGGGGGGGTGGGGGTTTCCCATGTGTTTTTCCCGAGTAAATTGTATTAAGAAGTTACTTTGATTTAGCTGTAATGGGTGACCTATTATCTTAGTTACCAGGGACAACAATTTGTCCAAGTTAGCATTCAGGGGCTACGTTAGGATTATATTCCTCCCTTGTCCAATTTGGTCAATCATGTCTAAATTAGGAGTCTTTTCAGTCTATATCTAGTCACTAGCATCATTGGGTCCGCATGGCCTGATTGGGACACATGTCCTGGTTAATAGAGTGTGGGGAACACTAATTGAGGCTAACTTCCATTGAATTCACTTGCATGTATCAATTTAGGATCGTCCTCGACCAATCCTTACAAGTTAGGAGCGACTGTGAGTGCTGGAACCAGCCTCCTTCAGTTGAGTTTAGTTAGTGACTAGTTAAGCCTATTTAGGAGTGAGTTACATCCAGTTACATTCAGTTAGCACCAGTCATTGACTGATTGAATGTGGGAAGACACAATTCCTTACCTACTAGATCCAGTTAGGCTAGTTAACTAATTCTAACCGACCGGTGCACTAGTTGAGGCAATTGGGGCTAACTAGTTGAGCTTTGATAATGATTTAGACATATCTAGTTCTCACATGCCCCAATTTTGTAAAATAATGTTATCTTATTTTTATTTTATTCCAAGACATTATGTTAAATTTAATGCTAAGTTGAAACTGATGACTCAACAGAATCAAGGATGTGGAATGTAATTCTGAATATTTAATTTTAAATAAATAAAAGTGGAGACAACATATTGGGAGAGCTGTTAAAAAGAGTGTTATTGGTCAAGTTGGTGAATAAGAATAGGTGGAGAGAAAAATACAAGTGGAAACATCCTCAAACACTTCCTATGTTGCAGGTGGCAACCTCCCTACATTTGGGGTCATGATCCCCCAAGAAAGTGGGATCAGACATTAGAGGAAATTTCAACTCAAAATGGGCCTTTTAACTTTTATTCAAATTCCATGTCATCATGTGTTAGCGAATGAAATTGCTTTAAATTTGAAATACCGTATAGGTCTTAAACACTTTTTTAATATAAATTTGGGGATAGGTATCATAAAAAAAACTACTTTTTTTGTTTGTATTTTTGACGTATCTCCCTGTGTTTTTACTCAAATTTCGATCGGTAGAGCTCATTGGATGCAGAATTAAATTACGCATCCAACGCGTACCCACTCGGCATACTTTTGATGGACCTTGCTACCCCAAAAACAAGAAATACCTGAAAAAATAGAATGATGATGTCATCATTCCATTTTTTCAGGTATTTCTTGTTTCTGGGGTAGCAGAGTCTGTCAAAAGTATGCTGAGTGGGTACTTGCTGGATGCGGAATTTAATTCTGCATCCAACGAGCTCTCCCAATCGAAATTTGAGTAAAAACACAGGGAGATACGTCAAAAATACAAACAAAAAAGTAGTTTTTTTCTTTTCTTCCTCCAAAATTAATAAATATTATTTTATTATTTCAACTATTATTTTATTAGTTAATTTTAGGAGGCCCATTTTGAGTTGAAATTTCCTCTAATGGTAAGTGGCTCGATTAATGACAACTAACCCAAAAAGACCTAGGAAATCTTAATAAAAAGTACCTAATGTAGAGATCTGAGGCTGCTCATTCCAGGAGAAGAATCATTCAGGTGAATGCACTTCAAGGAATTCATTGGGAAAGGAAAATTTGAAGGAATGTGTTTGAGGGGTAAACTACAGGAAGTTGATCTATTACAACCTTACAGCTGAAAGATATTACTGTAGTATGCAGAGTTGGTACTGAGTATCAGGACTAGTACTTTGTTGATTGCTCCACCTAGTTCTAGCCAAGGAGACCAGAATAGGCTCAAGGGTCCTAAGAAGTTGTTGTTTGAGCGCTCTCCAAGAGTTGGTAGGGAGGAATGACCTCTCATTGCTATTGTCTTCCAGCTTTAAGAACAGGTTCTATTATCTTTTAATTTCCGTAATAAATTTTATATCTGTGTGTGAACAAATGATGAATGTTTATAGGTTTTGATGTAAACTGTCGAGTGTAAAATATTTTAGTTGTTTAATGTTGAATCTATTCTTTGATGAAAAATAAATCCTACCTGTGTTTTTCCCCATCTGGAGTAATCCACATCGTACTCTAGCACAGGTAGTGTGTTTAAATGAATGAAGTATGATGTAAATATAAAATGAAATGTTTGTTTTGAATATTGAAATGTTTTCTTTTATTAGATAGTTGTTTTCGAGAAGAAATATTAATCTCTTCATAGAGTAGTTGTTAGATCTAGACTCTGTATGTTAGAATATCAGAAAAGGATAAAGAAATCATATTATTTAACTAATAGTAGAATGTTCTAGTATGTGAATCATTCTTATAAACAATACTTACTTCTGTAAACATTATATCTATATTGAAACAGAAGGAAAATAAAATAGTATTTGAATGCTTAATATTTAGGTTAAGTAAAAATGCCATTACAGCTCTGTACTTCATTTCTTTTCCTATTAATGACAGCTATTTTATTTGCAACAATCTAAACTGCAAGTAAGGATAAATAATCCTGATTTAATTCTAATGATAAAACTAATTGATTTAAGAATGTTAGCTAGGTTTATTTCATTTAAGTTGATAATGTAGACAATTTATTTATCTTATTCAAACTGTACTTTTGCAATTCTGAAGTTACTAACGTGTCACCTAAGAAAAGATTCAATTTAAACAAATACTCTTATTTCTACGAAGAAAAGGAACTAAGTTATTTGTTCTTACAGATTTATTTTATTATCCTTATTGCTTAACAATTTCTACTAAATGTTCATATTTAAATAGGGTAATATTGGTACAGTATGTTTCTTTATAAATTAATTATCTATAGCAATCATAATAATATAACAATAAGATATTACCAGAATCTCATCTGTACACTTTACAAAATAGACTAAGTGCAACGTTAAAATAATATTTATTAAAATAATATTTATTTATGAGCAAACTATATTCAATTGAACTAAACAAAAATATTTATAAAAAAGAATTAATAGGGTTGAAACCCTCATAAGATTAAACAGTATAAAATATAGTATTACATTACAATGTCATATCTGATAGCATAAACCTTGTACTTCAAAAGTATAACAATATAATTAAATAAGTACAAATCCAAAGAATTGGATTACTTAATTTTCTAAAGATATCAATTATAAAATAATTATTACAATCCTATAAAGGCAGAGAAAAATATTAAGGAAAGTATAAATATTCCTACTTATAATATATAGTTATTTAACATGTATTATTAAATTAACTTATAGAATAAATTAAAAACGTAATTGCTTACATGGTTCTTAACAATACATAAACATGCTTGATTAACCGAGCTTAATAACAAATATTACAATACAATAAATAGCAGAAAAGACAATAGTAATATATATATTTAAAAAGAAAAAAAAAAGATAATTTAAAAACAGTAGATATATCTTTACACAATCGAGTTAGGGTGAAACCCTAATGTACCAAAAATTACATTTTAAGTATCAAAATAATCAAGTCTAAGCTCTGGACAGATTCATCTTTTTACTTAAGCCGTCAAAGAATGGCTCAACATTCCTTATACTATTCTTTACATAGCTTTGTACAAAATCAGTAACGAAAATAAGGCACGGCCTAAGTCAAAAAACCCTGCAAGTAGCAAGGGTTTGTAAACAAACTAAACAACGAAGTGATTTAACCAAGAAAACATTAACCACGAGGGTCTTTTGCAGGCCACGGTGACCAACCAAAAACGTTCCATAAGGAACTGCACAAGGATGAACTGCCATGGGATAATCAGGGCTTACCTGTGAGCAGGAATTTGACCAAACTTTGCACCAGTTGTGAAGGAAGACGTTACTGTCATGTGTGAGACAACCCACAACATTATTACTTTTATTTATGACACAACAGAGCTAAAAAAAAAATTTAGAAACTATTAAGCAAGTTAATTTACCTGGTTTTAAAAGTAATGTAGCCACCCACGAACACGAGTGACGCCACTAACACAAAGATTAGCAAACCTTTCATCCTTTTTGTGATAGAGGCAGGTTAAACAAGTGCAACCACTACCAGTAGCAATCAAAGAATGGGAGCGACGGCCAAGCAGACAGTAAAGCATGCAGTGTCACCACCTTCCGAACTTGAGAACTTACTTTGCCAGAAACCCTGAGACAGAACAGACCGCAAGTTTAGTAATCATGGTTCTTATTCCCTTGCTGCCGGGATAAAAATTACAGTCTGATAACCTTTCCAACAAGCGAGCCGTGGAGGAATAATCCCAAGGAAAAACAACTACACATAGTTTAAGCAATGAATATTTCATCACATCTCTCTTTGTGTCGTTGCATGATAAGCTTACAGTACACAAGAGACAAGAACAATGAAGGAAGGATGAACACATAACCAGAAACAGAGTTTACATGGCAGCTAAGACACGGCAGCAGAGCGGCTGGAGGCCCGAAAATGATGGAGGAAAATGACAAAGGCTAGGGTTCACAATCCCTTTTTATTGTCTCAACACTTGGCCAAGGTGAATCCACATGTTCGTGCAAATAATTTACCATGTAGTGGGTAACTTACATGGCCCCTGCATGCAATCAAATAAACAATCTTTCAAAATGATTTTCACTCAATCATAAGGTTGACAAATTATTCTACAAGGTTCTACGTTCCCGGAGTCAACCAAATGGTGCATGCTGAAAACTATTGAAAGCCCCTAATATAATAAGGGGTATAGTTAGTATATTCAACGTTATCAATAGTTCATCGTGGATGTGGACTAATGCCACGACCTCTCACCATTGTAAAGTATAGAATAGACATTGAAAACCATTATAATTCTATCAAGTTTATGTCAATGAGGATATTATTGAACCCCATAAACTTTATTCACGCCAAGTAAATTCTCATATTAGAACATATCCATGATATGTCTTATGAATACTTTTCGAACTATTTATGTTTGAAAACTATAGTTATAAATTATATAGTTTTATATTATTTCAATTAGGCTTGTTAATCATCTTTTAATGGTCGTAATATCATAAATTGATAGTTTTGTCCCAAGCATGTTATGTATGAAAAACTTTAGTTCTTCGCTAATGATTAGACCATTTGGTAGTATTGTAATAGTATAGTTACAATTGTCATTAAGCCTCAAGCTATAGAAGCTAGGTTAATAACATAAAGTCTTATTAATAACTGTGCATAGCTAATTACAATGTCACCAACATTTATGTTGTGACATGAATTTGTTTAAGGACATAGTTTTGGTTGATACCATAAACTTATAACCCTAGCTGTCTTTAAACCAGAATTATTGGTATGTTTAAAGGCATTGTAAACATGATGAATTGCATAGGTATCGTTTAATATCATATAACTTATATTGGTGAGTGACAAATACTCGGATGATGTCTATAAATCCTATACATAGTCAGTTCAACAAAGTTAATGTATTTTGGGCCATTTACTAACTGTATGAAGTACTTAAGCTATTTCATGATTGATTAATAATACAATATTTTGATATTGTCTAAGTACTTACAGAAAATGAGTAACCAGTAATCGCTTATACCAATCTTATTAAGTCGATAATGTATTATATTGTTAAGGAAAACATTACAGCAGTATAGGTTATGCACTCTAGGTGAAGTTATTTTACAACAAAAAAATGATAGATTATAAACGAGAGAAATAATAACTGTCGCTAATTACAGTCAGGATAGAATCTCTTCTTTATATGTATCTTTGGCATCTTAGATAGAAGAAACAGACTGTTTTTTTTACCTCATAGAAGCAAATGAATTTGGAACAACATATTTTTTTTTACCGAGCTATTATTTTGCAACGAAAAGTATATATGCATGCTTTATGAATATTGATAGGCAATACTGGATCATTCTTACCTATGAACCTATGAGGACAAGTAAACTTTTTGCGTTAGCTCAAAAGCTAAGTAAGCCCCAGAATCCTAGACAGTTCCACTTACTTGTCGCAAATTAAAACTCATCAGCAAACTAAAAAAGAAATTATTCTATAAGTTGAACTTAACCATGTAATTAATTTAGATTATGTATTAACTAATCTGTTAACCAAATAAATTATAAATAATTTTAGCTATTAGCAGACTACATTATCATTAATTTTATGTATATTCAAAATTTTAATTTTTTTGGAAAATTTGGGGTTTTGACATGAGTTATCCATGTAGTTAGGTAGAGTCAATCAATTCAAATTCCTCTCTCATGCATTCAAGTTTATTGGTTATTAATACCAGTGTATTACATTGTAATTAATTATCCAATTATCCAATTAATACCAGTGTATTACATTGCAAGACATTTTTTCATTATTTCATTCTTTAATTTCTGAGTAAAGTTGTCTAATCTATCTTGTGAGTTGTGTGTTGGTCCATAGATCTATGTGCTCAATTTTATACAAGGGCCATACATCATATCACTTTTCATGTTATTTTAGAGCATATTTATTCTTAGAACTCATTCAAGAAGCGATTAATCATCAACTAAAATTATTCACACAATGATCCTCATTCATACCTGCTCATTAATCCATAATAACTTGATTTGTTTTATTCCTATAATAGTAATGTAATTTCCACTAGAGACAACCCTTCATGAATCACTTAACATACAAGCATCCCCGTTAGTACATTCACTAGAATGAGTTGATCAGAACCCATCAATTTGAATACACAACCACAATACATTAACCAGTATTTATCAAGCCAAAGATGATTTAAATTTAGTGTGCTTCAACGGAACTAGATGTCCCCAAGAGGCAATAGGGTTGAAACCTGTGGCTCTAATACCATATGTAACACACCTCAAATTCCAGAAATAAAAAAATATCTATAACCGTATATCTTCAGAGATATTAATAAAATGCCTAACCGTTATGAGGCATTACAAACAAATAAAGAGTTTAAAGCATAACCCTAGCCATATGAAATAATCATCATATCCTTAAAATATTAGAAACCATTTTTCCAAAAAGAATAGATTTTCAAACAAAAAGTAAAAAATCTAAGTTGTTGTTCTTCCGCAAGAACCATTCTGCAGTTTTGATTCTGCATTCCGCAATGCAGAATGCGGAATCCAAAATTTTGTTAAATAAATCGTTTACCTTATGCACCAATGATTCCTTGCGAAATAAACCATGATCGTCGATGTTGACTTGATGAGGATTGTGGGTTGCGGAAAATCCATATTTTGTTAAATTAATCCTTGACTTTCTATATTCTGCAAATGGGGATTATGAGTTGCAGGTTGAGGAAACTCTAAATTCTGTCAACTTAATATTTTACTCCCCTCCTTTTTCATTCTGCAAATGTGGATTGTAGGTTGTGGGTCATGGAAACTCCAAAATATGTGAATTTAATGTTTCACTTCCTGCCTTCCTCATTATGCATTCCACAAAGGTGGGTTTCAGGTTGCGAGTTGCAAAAACTCCAAAATACGTGAACTTAATCTTTCACTTTCGACCTTTTGCATTTTGCACTACGCAAAGGAGGATTGCAAGTTGCGGGTTGCGAAAACTCCAAAATGCATTAACTTAATATTATTTACTTTCAACACCGTTGATTTCTTATGACTTAAGTCCCCATAATTTCTTTGATTCTTTGTGGATTCCATAGGGGAACCTTTGTGATCAATATTAACCATTTATCTTTTTTGTGGATGCAATCTCGAACCTCTATCTACTTCTTTGCAGATTCCACAATGAGACCTTCTCGACTATTATCAGCCGTTTGTCTTCCTTGAGAATGAAATCTTGACTATTGATCTACTTCTTTGCAGATTGACATTTAACATTGTGGATTGTGGAAAGCGGGTTTCCTTACAATTTTTCGGAAGTAAAACTCTCTAACTTCCGTGAACCATTGATCTTGTTGCATATTTGATCTGGACCGTTGAACTTCTAAATCGGTGGATCAACATTTAACTTTGCAAATTCAAGGGTTTCTAGTTTGATTTGGGGTTTCGAATTACTGTAAGCTAAACCAAACTGAAGATTAACTTGATGCTCAACCCTTCCTTGATTTCGTCTTCTTTGTTTATAATTTTAATAGTCAAGCCCTAACTATGCTAAGTTGATTAGTGATTCAGACAACTAATTTTTAAGGTTTCCTCTGTGTAAAACACAATAATTTTCATTTGTGGCATAGGCATAGTAGATATCTAGGCTATTAAAACATTACAAATTCATTCCACATTCAATAAGCATAAATAGGTTGAGCATAAACGATATGAATAGACAATGCCCCGTTAAATGTAGGAATAGACAGTACACATTAAAACATAACAGAGGATTCAATCCATTATATATAGAATCATGAGTTCTAAATTCTTCAAGTATCAGATTTGAAACTATATCCACAACAACGAGTTCTACCAACTTATGCTAAGAACGAGTTATTAATAACTACAGTAATATCATTGTATACATCTAATATACATCAGAGAAAGAGGGATATTTGTTCTACATAAATGTATAACCCTATTGCTTGGAGATGTAATTGTACCAGGGATTATTTTAGGGGTGAAATTTAGTCCATTGGCGAAATTAATGGATTTTCAAATTTTCCTTGGGATAATTTATTATATTAAAAACGTTTTTAGGGTTAATATTAAATAGCCCATTTTTTATTTAAAAAAAAAATTAAAAACATAGTTAGCCCAATGATAGTTGGTTGGAAATTATTGCAAAAACCATTTTCGCGCTTTGAAATTTGCTTTGGATCGAGCTTTCACCTAGGATTTCCACCATGGGTTTCGGATAGAGGTCCTATTCACCAGCGATTTATAGCATGGGTTTCAGATGGACGTCATGTTCGCCAGTGATTTCCAGCATGGGTTTAAGATGGAGTTCATGTTTGCCCTTAATTTCAGGAAATGGTCATTTTTTAGTCCTATTCATCCTCCATTTGGTTTCAAAGCCTCTGTTCATCCTTGAAATCAAGAAATGACAGTTTTTGGACCCTCATTCGCCTCGATTTGGCTTCTAAATCTCTCGTTCCTCCTGTATTTGGCATTTTTTGGAGTCCCATTCACCCCGATTTTGACTATTTATCATTTCTGGACTCTATAGCCCCATTTGGCTTATGAATGATGGGTTTGCTCAGTTTATGGACAATTATTTAAGACCAAAGAATATCTATGGTGACCACCACAAATTCAAGAAGAATTTATACTAGATTTACGTGCCAACGAATTTTGAATTCAGTGTCTGTTGCATCTGGATTCTGTGTGTTAGTATTGACATGAATCTAAGTCTTTGAGTTACACATTAGTCTCTCTCAATTCATATTTTGGGTGCTCAATGTGATTGAATTTCACAGTTGAAATTAAATTATTTTGGCTTAATGAGCTAGGGTTATTGTTGCTATTAAGTTGATTTCTTGGATTTTTTTTGGTTACTAGAATAAGCCCTATGACCTAGGGAATAACTCTCCCACATCTAATTCTAGTAGGTCGTGACCTCTCTAGACAAATTCATGATTTCACCCTAGTAATCTTAATGAGATTATACTCTTAAATCATAATCTGTCAGCCTGACTGCCATCTAATTTTGGGTTGCTGAAAAACATGATTGTCTTTGATGAGAGCTCCAATAAACTGGTTGGGCCTCTTCCAAACAACATTGGGCAGATGGTCATCTTGGAACAATTGGATGCTGCACACAATATGTTAATATCCAAGATCCTCTAGAGCATCTGTCCATTTCCCAATTTGGATAGTTTTACTTACTCCTATAACTTTTTTACCATAGAGGCACCAAATTTTCTCGCCCTTCCCAGCAGAAGCGCTACCTTCAATAATGAGAGAAATTGTATCCCTAGCAAGTATGAGCATAGAAAACTCCATCAATGTTTAGCTTCCTTGTCTCGGCCTGGTGTAGATAAAAATGTCAGAGGCAAGAATCTCAAGTATTGGGCTTAACTTCAAATGTATAGATTCACATGAAAAATGGATGGTGGATGCACCGCATTCTCTATGGTATTTTTTAGTTATAAGCTTAAGATACAATTTCGTATTTCTGGATTTCAAAATTTAGATCTATCGTTTCACTCTTTTAGTGTTTGTGTCTCATGTCAAAAAATTCCACTATTAAATTCATTAATATGAAAAGAGTTATTTCTACTCCACATGAATTGTGCATCATATAGTTGGGTTAGTGTTGGAAACCATTAATTCATGTGAGAGTCGATACAAATGTAGAGACTAGAATCTTCAATATGGGGCTCAACTTTAGATGTATATATTAACATGATAAATGGATGGTGGATTCACCACATTCTCTATGTTGTTTTTTAGTTAGAATCTTAAGATACAATTTAGTAATTCTGGAGTTCAAAATTTAGATCTATCATTTCATTCTTTTAGTATTTGTGTCTCATGTAAGAAAATTACACTATTAAATTCATTAGTATCAAACGATTTCTTTCTACTCCACATGAATTGTGTGTCATATATTTGGGCTTGTGTTGGAAAAAATTACAATTGCAAAGCATATAAAGTTGATTCTAAAAAATTTATAATATGGAGATGAGTTACTTTTAGCATTTAAATGTTAAAAGTGATCTATTACTTTTCTTTTATTAAGGTAAATCGATTTTTAACTTCTATTAATTGGAAATCTTAGGAATGTTGCATGGATTACCGATTCTTGTCACTCGTGTGATAAGTTCTTATTGTATTCCATGTCATTTCTCTTATCATGTTTAATATTTGTTAACCTAATGCAGGGAAGATAATATCAACATGAATTTAACATTATTATATAGATGTGGGAATTTGTTAAAAAGGAATCGATGCATAGTTTTGGAGAGTTTGGATTGATGTTTTCATGTTGCATTCCTTTTGAGAACTGCAAGGTCTTGTTATATAGAATTTCATGTTTATAAATTCTTGTCACTTACAACATTAATAATCAAGAGTGTTTCACTCGAACTGATTTGTGAATATGTTTTCAAGAGAAAGGAAGAATGCAGGGTGGTACCCGTTTATGTTTTGACTGTTTCCTTTTTGGCAAGAGTTGCTTGAATTGAACGATATGTTATCATTTTTTAAAGTCAATATTCAATAACCTAAAATAGTAGGGAAACTTCCATAGGACATTAGACATAAAGTTGCTTTAATACAAATGATATATATTGCCTCTTTGTTGGTTTCTATACTATAAGGACATCCATATGTTGTGATGTTTATCAATAGGGATGAGGACATGTACAAGCATTACAGAATACAGACACCGCTATCATATCAAGTGTCAAAATCTATTTATAGTTTTTCATCTAGTTCAACTATTCCATAGGGGATAAATTGTTACCTCAAAGCATCTCTTTGAACTTTTTTTCTTGGAATGGTCCTTATCCTTGCTTCAACATTTCAATTCCATGGCAAAATAAGAAACTTTTGATAGCCATGGCATAAATGATAAGATATGAACACCATGTTATTTTTTCTCCACCCCACCATATTATTGGAGGCTTTGCATGTGATAAAGAAAAAGGGGACAAAAAGAGTGCACGCTTTGTACATGGGGATCCATGCAAATTTTTTTCTTTTGTGCCTTCATTAATTTCAGCTAAGCCGCACAATTTTAATAGTTGTGAGTACAATCAATAAGTGGTTTCATTTGGTTACCGAAGTGAATCCCATTTCGGATTTTCTTCTTTTGTGCCTTCGTTAATTTCAGCTAAGATGCACAAGTTTAATATTTCTAGGTACAATCAAGAAGTTCTTTCATTTGGTTACCAAAGTGAATCCCATTTGGTTTCCATTCCCAAAAGCAATGGAACATTACTAGAAAAAAGTGACTAAAAAAGATTACATAGTGCTTAGGATACCTATTAACATGTTCTAAACATTGCTCCACTGAAAATGATTTTACTTGCATTGTGCCATGTGGTAGTTAACACTGTGGAGCTCAAGGGCATAAAATTTGGTCAATAGAGCTAGTTGCACCTACATTTGTCCAAGCCTTTTACAATGTTTTCATACCAGCTATGAATCCATCTGATTATTAACTCCATCTTGATAGCTATACTTTGTGAGTCAAATGTATATTTGTTGGCACATCCTTCTATTACCTTTCATATGGATGATACTTGGGGCACTACAATATCTGGGTACTAGTGCAACATACTATTATTTCTTCAAACAGGTTATAAACACTAGCGTTTTGATACTGTGCCAAAAATCCATGAACCATTCTCCCCAGGGTTTTGATTTATTTTAGTTTTAGGGACATTTTGAAAAGATTGATTCCAAGTTCCTTCACTAATCCTTTGCTTAAAAATCCCCATGAAATTTTATCTTGCTATTTTCAACTTGGAAAGAGCTCCATTTGTACAAAGATAATGGAATGCCAATTTCTGACTCACTTCAAGATAAATGGATAAAGAGGGTTTGAGAGAGAGTTACAAACTATATAGATATATTCAAGAAACACAATTTAAAATGAAATTTCCTGCACTCTTGGTTGAAACTTGTATAGGTCTAAATGGTCTCACTTTAGGCACCTTTAACCTTGACAAAGAAACCCAAAGCAGAGAAAATGTCGAAATCAAATATTTGTGTCCTAGTTGTGATTGCATGTGCATGCTATCTCGAGTAGAGGAATAGATAATCTTAATGGAAATTCTGAGACAACTTGCAATCTTCCATATTCCATATCTCCAACTTGTAAGGTATGCCTATGCAAACTAGGTTTTTACTCTCATCTCTCATGCAAACTGGAATATTCCTGTGCATATTGGGTCTTCCACTAATCATGCAAATTGGGATACACCCATGCAAACTGGGCCTTCCACTATTCTTTCATGAAAATGGGAATACTCCTATATAATCTTAGTCTTCACACTATTCACACATGAAAGTTGTATACACCCTTGTAATATTGCATTACTTTATAATTGAGGTGTATATACTCATTAGAAGAGGTACGAAATTGCTCCTGCTATCAATATTCTCAACCTTGTAATACCATTGAACATGGACCATTCTCCATAAGGTAAATCAACCTGTTATATTTCTTTCTCTTTCACTCTTTAGCCATGCACATAGCTGGTCTCTACTATAAATATTACAACTACATATATTTCATATTCTCTCTTGAGTTTATACTATGTATGTAGATTTGGAGAACTCAGAAAATACAATAACTGTAAACCTGAATTTTTTATTTCCATAGACTCTACAACATATTTTCTTGTTTCCTAGAGGCGCATGTTTTTGGTGCGATAAGAGTTCCCAATTCCACTTTTCAGAAAAGACGTTGTGCAAAATCCTTCATGAATGGTATCCAACACAGTCTGCATCTTCTACATGATATGCTAGAAAGTCTACTTACAATTCTGCCATTGACATTTTCCAAAAATACCTAAAAAAGCCACACAAACACTTGTGACTTCTATTGTTAATGTGGCCTCTCTGCTGGCCTGTTTAAAGTGCTAAAGGAATTCCACACCTAGTATAGCAGAAAGTTTCCAACCTTTTTTCAATACTCTGGTAAAGGCTGAATTTTGGATATGTACTTGGATTTTCTGTAAGTTCTCTTGTAGCTCTTTTAATTATAATATTTTCTAGTTTTCTTAAAAAAAGAGATGATACATTACAAAAGAAGGTCTCGTATTTATAAACTACATGGCATATTTTCATGAGGAGACATGTCTTAATTAGTCATGTCTTTTTAGTTTTTAATAATACATTTTATTATCCTTTTAATAATTATGTATCTTTAATTTATTAAATATACTATTTATTATG
>LPNX010173437.1:26353-92137 GCA_001517045.1 Pseudotsuga menziesii
GTAGAAACTTAAATAAATGCAATTTCTAACACTCCAATGAGTATTGAATCATAGACATAATGGAGCCAATCATGGGAGACATGGGGACACAATTGCAACATATCTGCCACTACTTTCCTCGTAATCCTGAGCCATTTGGCAGCAATGCTATAAGAGTCAATGCCCTTCTCTGATTTAAGAACCCACTAAAAAACCAATCATGTTTCTCCCCTGTGCAGATTCTCTTGCTCTGTTTTGGTTTCTCTTTGGCATACATGCTTGCATATGTTCATTGTGACATTCCTTGACTATATTTTCTCTTAATTGTGAATCTATGGTATGTCCATCGTTCTTTTGTGATAGAACATAAAAAGAAATAATTTAGGATTTCTGTAAGAACTCATCATTCACTAAACCCCTATTTTGATATGCAATTCCCCATTGAAGAGCCTTAAAGAGTTTCATTCTGAAGAAACTTGAATATTGGACCAAACTGTTCATAGCAGCAACCATAGTAAGGGAGTGAACCATATCAATCGAATGAGTCTAAGTTCTGTTTTATTCCTTGCATAGCCGTAGAGGTTTTATTATTTACTCTAAGGTTGATTGAATCTACTTTCTTTTTATTTAAGGTCATGAGAACTTCATTTGTGCTAAGTCTTTTCCTGATTCCACCCTTCGCTTATATTTAAAATATAAATTGCTTATACAACACAACATGAAGTATATATTTTTACCAGTAGAGGGTTGTCTGGAGTTCCCCATTTTTGCAGAGGGAAGTTGTTACTTGATCCAACACATTCACATTGAACATAAAGTTGGATATTTATCAGTGATTAAAACCCTTGCTTTGTGCTAATTGAGAGAAATATCAATATATTTTCTCTGAGATTTAGGTGGTGTAAGGGGGAAATATTGCGGTGTCTCTAGTGTTTGTTGTGTGGGAATGGATATTGAATGGGTTTTTGGTTCCTTTACATCCATTGGTTTTTTGTCCTTAGACCTAAATTGTCAACCATCCCATCATTTGGGTTAAATCCAGCGATTGGGACTACTGAGTGTGGCCCTCTTTAAAAGCTTGTTGATCAGTCTAGGGGGGAGACTCTACGCATTCCAAGAGAAGAGAAACCAATGGAGGTGGGAATAAAGAGGGATATTGGGACATCGGTTGGAAAATTTGCATTGGTAGTTGAAATCATCAAAAGTTGATGGCACAAAAGTAGAAAACTAAAGACTAAGAATGAGAAGTATGTTCCTAGATCATGAGGACAAAGAGAAGTGTGACCCTATCCACAGAGAAAAAGATTATCTCAAACCCAATATGCAATTTGTAAAATGCAACCATAGAGTAAGAATACACAAAATCTCTGTCTAAGAGTATATAACTGATATTTGTCATCATTCTTGAGCAGAGAAAGAGCCAAAAAAGGCCATGCTGGTTTTCACAAATGGGTTTCGAGGGTAAAATCTATGTTAGTTCTTTGTATGTAGTTAATGCTTCAGAATTGGTTTTCTTCCTAATTTCAATTACAGTTTGCAAGTAATATTGTAATACACAATTAGAATTAATTTGCAATGAAACAACAAATAGAGAGAAACATTATAAATTTCTGCAAAAATAATTAAGGTCCATACTAGTGAAATGACTGAGCCATATCCCGAGCAATTATGGATAAGAACCAAGGGGCACCTCCGCATGGTTTATCTTTACCTGGTTTTATTTCAAAGAGGAATGAAAAAATTTATTTTCCTCAATAGAAGTGGCTTACCCTTCACTAGACAAGCAGGGTCCAATATAGCTGAATCCAATCCTCAAGACTATGAAGGTTGAATATTTTAAATGCTAATTCTAATATAAGTTAAGATTCAGTATAAATTGTGAGCAGTAGATGTGAATAAAAATCCCATAAACTACTAAGACATACAAGCAGATATATGTATTTTATGTCCTCGAATTAATGTTCCAAGAAAACAAAGAAACTATGAAGGACAAACAAAGATCACAAAAAACTAGAGAAACCTTACCAAGTTGCTTATATATATTTGTTGATACATTTCAATGTGTAGAGAAAAAAGAAACTTGCTGAGGCACTAATTAGTGTGTTGCGAATATCACCGATTTCTCCTAATATTTTTGAATTTTTTGGATTTTTTTAGGTTGACGATGTTTCTCATACTTTCTTAGTTTTTTAGGTCCAAGTTTATGATTGCATGAAAGCAATGAAGCACTTATAGAAGTAATGGTAGTCCTCGAGTCATTCAATGATATAGTTGCTGAAATGAGAGCTTATCATTATGATGCCATGACATTTTCCTTAAAGTTGAAGGCCATGATTGTCAAATTCAGTCTTTCACTTTCCCACATTTATTTCATATGCTAATTTCCGTTGTAGTTTTCTTGTTCTGATTCCCAAGTAGAATAAGAAGATTGAGATAAATAAATGCTAATTTATACTGCAGTTTTCTTGTTCTGATTCCCAAGTAGAATAAGAAGATTGAGATAAATAAATGCTAATTTATACTGCAGTTTTCTTGTTCTGATTCCCAAGTAGAATAATAAGAATAAGAAAGATATAACATATAGATCGATGCAATAATACCTTACAAAAACTGTAGGAGTTAACGTTCTACTAATGTCCCAATTGTATTGTAGACCAATGTTGCTTCACAAGAAATACTTGAAAGGTAAAATTGAAATAATTCCATATTTTTTATTAAAAATTTATGTGTTGTCCTTCAGGCTAGTTCATGGTTACTTGCACTTTGTGCAAGTTGTAATTTTTTAACAACAGAATACGATTTTTAATCATTTCACAAGAATTTTACAAGGCCTGTGGCCATAATTATGCGGCAATCAGAGCTGATTTGCTCAAACCATTTTGTTTTCTATTTTTTTCCATTTTAATTTCTGAACCTCTAATGCACAATAGATTTTTCTTGATTGTACCATGGTAAGTTGTTGCAATATTGATGTATTTACTTAACTTGGAAGAGTTAAGTAAATACATCAATATTGCAACAACTTACCCAAAATGACTTTAACATTGACTTTAATGTTAGTAAATACATCAATATTGAAACAACTTACCCAAAATGACTTTAAAATTGACTTTAATGTTAGTAAATACCATGATAAGTTGTTGCAATATTGATTTACCCAAAATGACTTTAATTGTCTTTACCCAAAATGACTTTAAAATTGACTGTAATGTTAGTAAATCTTGTTTTATCTATCCCATAACACCAAAATTGTACACCATAGCCACACATTAATAAATAACAAAATGGAAAGAGTCTACATACCAGAATCTTGTAGGTTTTTGAGTTGGACTCTACATATTGAAGTTTCAATATTGGAATTGTTGAAGGCTAAGCATTGGGAAGGTTTTTTTCATTCAATTATCACCTTCTCAGTTATATCCATTCATGTCTTAATTGTCCATATTTGATACCCTTGCTTCCTTTAACATCCCACCTTTGACGTGATTTGGAGTTAATTTTTTTAATGAGTGCTATGGAGCTGCCACTTGTTTCATAGGACCTCAGCTAGGCATTGTTATAGTCTTCCTATTTGTTGGTCTCCTGTTGCCCTATTAAGTCTCTGTTGCTGACAACCAGTGTTCATAGTCACATAGGTTCTTTGTGAATTCCTTCACATGGGTGGTAAGAGAGTTTTGTTTTGAAAAATTGGCTACTTCGGTACTTCTCAAATTGGCATTAGAGTTCTTTGGTAGATGAACTTCATGGTGTATCCTTTTGTTGAGGTCTAAGATTTGTAACAATTAGCAGTGTAAGTATGAAATTGATGGTAATCAGGAGAATCCAATGAGGAAGTATGGGACTGTGCAACTAATACATGAGGTGAGCAAAAAAAAACAAAAATCTAATAATGAACTACTGACAACATTGGAAGAGAATGATATTGCTTATATTCTATTGGATATTTCATAAAGTTGAGACTATTAATGCAGGATGAGTTCATATGAATATCTTGTGCTTGATAGGTGCCCTCATTTGCAAGCACATTGGTTTATGAGTTAAAATTTCTATGGAGTTGTGTAAAACATATTGTTTTAAGTTAGAGGTCAATGATTTATATTTGGTAATGATTTTTGACACGTTAAAATGCATGTGGGGAGGTCGCCCCATTCATAATTTTAATGATAAGATTGGAGTCCCATGCCTTTATGACGTCTCAAATATCTAATTTGGATATTAGTTTTAGGCCTTTGCATAAAATGAGTGCTTCTCTAATAGTGTTCATATTTTTCCCATGCCCTATAGGCTCATGCAAATTTATTCTTGTCTTTCCTCTTGGTGTGTAATGAGTGTCTTTCCCTAGCTCTACATAGTTTCTTTTTGTTTTCCCTTCAAAGAACAAGATACTACCAGAGAGAGTAGTTTGAACTAGGGTAAGGATCTCATAAGGGGATTTTGAATATTGAGTTCACTCCTTGAGACCTTATCATTTCACCCATTGCAAATACTTAACTATATTGAGTTTCCTTTATGGAAGATGATCTGAGTCCTCGTGTTTCAGTAATGGTTATGTGTGTGAAAATATGGTTTGTAGTCTGGTACTCCAAGCATAAATTTGCATTTCCTTTGGCCTTGGCCCCTTAGTCACCTCCTTTCAAGTTTGTTTGAAAGCCATAAATGAAGAACTATAGTGCAAAGCTTGGAGAATGCATGCCCTTATGATGGTCTTGTAATTATTCGGATTTGAGTGACCAAGCTTGGGCAAACTAGAACAAAAAACATTATTAAATAAATCAACAATGTGAGAGTTGAGTGAAAACCATGTTTGAGGAAGTTGGCTTGGATGTTGTTCATCTCTATTCTAGTGATGACCTCATGTAAAGAAGTAAGGTATTTTTCTTAATAAATAAGTATTAAGATTATGTCATTGTTCAAACGGTTATAAATCTTGATTTACCTCAATCGTCTGTTTCTTGTTAATAAAAACATTGCTTTGTGTCTTCTGTTACTCACAGAGGTTTAAAGGCTTTGACTGGATGCTTTGCATTTTTGTAATACTGAATCACAGAAAAATTTCTAGTAGTTATTAAAGTATCCATGAATCATGTGATTAAATTTCCCATAAAATTGTGGCA
Source organism: Pseudotsuga menziesii (assembly GCA_001517045.1). Taxonomy (NCBI): domain Eukaryota; kingdom Viridiplantae; phylum Streptophyta; class Pinopsida; order Pinales; family Pinaceae; genus Pseudotsuga; species Pseudotsuga menziesii. The sequence goes on from LPNX010173437.1 coordinate 31,447, forward strand.
TCATTCACAATATGAACTCTTATAAATATTAATGTGTTAAATAATTTTTTATATATTTGTAGATTGTTATAGTTAGTTAAAAAATTGGGTATCTTTGATCTTGTAATTTTAATACTGAATATGCACTATAATTTATTATGATTGGTTTAATTTCTATCATAGTTATGGATAGTCTGACAAATTCTTTGATGATAATGTGAAGAGAGGAAATTGGTAATGTCCCATTAAATGTTTCTCATGGTAAGGAAAGCACTACTTGGCTTGTGGTGAGTTGGAAGTTGAATGTCAGTACTATGTAGCATAGCATACAAAGCACAAAAATTGATATGGCCTTCACAGTAGGTTAGGACTGTAGTGGAGAGTTTGTACCTTAACTTGGACAACTAGTATTTGCATCCCTTCCATTGCAATATTATGGTTTGAAATATATTTTTCAAGGGGATTTCACACTACAATCATCTAGGGAGGAGGTCGAGACTCGATGGTTATAGCGATAGTGCTTGGAACCAATAGTAACTTTTAGAATTTACAGAGTTTTTCAATGTTGTAGATTCTTTTAGGTCTCTTCATTTCTATCAATTAAATACTTGAAAAGTTCTCACTTTATATGAGTTTTGTCCCATTGGTCAGAAAAAAACTATTTCAGTGCCACAAAAGATAATTTTTGAGTTATAGGTTTTTCCCTACTCCCTTTAAAAATATCCACATAGAATGGAATTCACCCTAGGAAAAATGAAAATGATATGGATGTTCAAAATGATCTACACTCCACAGATTTCTTTGATCCAAAAGTCCGCAATTATTATTTGAATGCACAGCCAGAAAGCATACCTGGCCTTTGCATTATTTCTAACCAACCTTCACTAATATCATCGCCTATTAGTTCAGACAGATCTGAAGAGTGTTCTTTCTTGGGTTTCAGTCTTATGCATTTGAGAGGAACATGTGATCTTCTATCACAACAATATCAAGCTTCAAGGAAGCTTACTATGAAGAGATCAAAGAGCAAAGTTTCTTCTCGGTTTATTATTAACTTTACAATACCATCTCACTTTTCAAATGGTAAGAACCTTGGCTCAATAGCAGTTCATTACGTTCAATTTTTTTCATGATAAATAATGTTGTTTTAATTATCACATTGTCCACTAATGAATGGAATGTCTCATGATTGTTTGCAGTGGACTATCCAGAAAGTGCTGCTGAACATATTTACAGAATATTTGTGTATTTTGTGCATTGTATCATTTTCATATGGATGTTCATTTTTCTCAATATTTAATATTTCATTCATTATATTTTAGTGGCACTAAATGGAATATTCTTTGATTTCTTAGCGAGGATTGATTCATATATTTGTTGTTTAACGAATTTCTAAGAGTTAAAAAGTGGCTCCACCCTAGAGGGTCTGTATTGGCATTGTGTTTTCCACTGAGTTTCCCATTCCCTTCTTCAATTTACTCCATTAACTTTGAATCCATAACCTTCATGTGACAAGATTCTGTGATGAGTGGTGTATTCATATGGAGCGTTAAAACCAGCATTATCCCAAAAAATTGATGAATTTTGTCCTCCCTCATATACTTCCCTTGCATGTGGCTTGTGCCACCTTCTACCACCAAGTGATGGCTATGAATGCTAACAAGTGGTGTGACAAGCAGTAGCACGCCCCATTTTGTCCCCAAAATCCCATCTGGTTTTTTTCACCATGCCGTTTTTGTTGAGTGAGTTATATGATAAAGCAACAAACCTCATATTGCCAAGGGTATCATGGAGGGTTGTAGTTTCTTCATGATCCCAGTGATTGCTTCAAAATATGCTGGAGGGTTGTAATTTCTTTGTAATGTTGTTAAGTGTCATATGACTAATATTTGATATGATGAACAAGTTATGCTTGTTGGTTGATTTCTTTATAGCTAATTACACATGAGGTTATTACAACATGTACCACCCAATAGTAAGCCTTGGAATCCTACAAAATTGGCTCATCGGAGGGATACAATAACAAAAAGGGCATTATTCCTTCGGTAGGAGCCAATCTTATGAAACCTTTTGTGTTTAAAAAAATACATAGGGAATTATGTAGTTAGAATTCTATTATTAAAATGTCATGGAAGGTAGCTGATAAATGCTATTAAGTAAGAATAAAAACAACATTGTGATTTTAGATAGTAAGGCATATTTCTGATATCCTTATTTACCACATACAACAAGAGATTTGACGGGCTTATTTAAATAATGAAGTGAATTCAAAGAATTCCTAAGAATAACAATAATGCACTTTAATTTCAATCTACCTAGGGCCAAACTAGGAAACCCTACACACCTTAAAAGTTGTACAAGTTAGGTCCTCTTTGCACATAAAGATCTTGAAAGGATTGACTTACTTTTGATGCATTTTTCTAATGCAATATACTACTTGTAGTTGATAACTGCTCAAAATGATTGTATAGAAAGGGGTGGCACATGTATTCCAGGCTCTAAATACAAGCTCATGAGAGGTCCCCATGGCAAAAAATAGAATAATACAATGGAATTTCCATGACATATGCGAACAAGGATACACCTACAAACTGTAAGATTTACTAGATACTTCCCATACAATTGTCCCCTTGTGCTAGCACCTTCAAAAGAGCTTGCAGAATGAGTTATATTTTGCATGGTGCAGGTGGCAGTTTGTTAATATTCAAACTAGAGTTTAGAGAAATGATATTGATAAGGTCACAATAACATAGCATAAAACCAGAGGAATATCGCTAAAATTACCAAGACATACATTGTCATTTTTTTGAGCAGTGCTCTGAACTTGTTCAGGATGGAATCCTTGTACCTACTGAGGAGGAAATTTGTGCTCTTATAGATGAAAAAGTAATTGAATTGCAAGAGATATATCTTGAAAAGAGAAATCAGCTTAGGAAGAGGCCACAAATAGTGGATGAACATCTTTTGAATAAAGAAACAAGTGGCAGCTTATCTGCACTCACAACTTATTGCTATCAGGATAGTATTCCTGTTGGATATGGTTATGTGGTCAAGTTACTCAGAGAAAAATAACTAAATTGTATAACGTGGGGGACCCAAAGAACCCTAATATTGAGCCCCTATACATAGAAACTGATTGGGAACTTATATGATCTTGGTTTTTGATAAGCCACCAATGAAAGAGGTTGTTGTAATAGTTAAAAACATGCATGAGGGATTTAAGACCATGTATTTTGATGGTGCACATTCCCGATTTGGTGTAGGTGCTGGGGTAAATTTTTTTTCACCAGTTATAACTCCTTTCCATATTCATTTTGCTTAAAATTTGATGCAGCTAACAATGTGACTGAATATGAGGCCTTGCTTTTGGGTTTGAAATAAGTAAAGGATCTCAAGATTAAAACATTAAAAAGTCAAAGGAGATGCACATAGTAAAATCAGAGTTGGGACACATTTATCTTAGGTCAAAGTCTCGATAAGGCCTCAGATTTTTTTGTGTGTGAGTACAAGTATATCTCTAGGGAAAGTAAGGGTATGTATTTGTTGGGATTTAGGAAAGCTTATGCATCAATCACAATCCCAACATGTGTCTCCTTTGTGCATCGAAGACCTTATCCAACCTTAGGGATATGATACTAACAAGAGTGATTGACTTTTCAGAGAGAAACATCATTGAAGACCGTTGGGGTCTTAGCAGCCCACAAGATAATTTGTACCTTAGAGTGGTGGACACAAGTCTTACTTAATATTTGGTTATATAATTTTGTAACTCTATCGAATTATTGTTGTATCAAGTTTTACTCGATGTTAACAGTTGGTGAAAAGTATTTTTCATTTTATAAATCGTTAGTCTAAGAAATATCCCTTGTAAAAGTTTGACCAAAAGTGGTTAAGTCAAGTAAGTTGAAAAACCCCTTTCGAAGTAAGTTTTCCATTTTTAAATGTCATTGTAGGTATGTAGATAGAGACAATTATGAACTTTACCATTATGATGTTTGATTTACTACCATAGACACAAGTAATAAGCGATAGGATAAAATATATAATTTTATATCCATTATTCATCAAAGATCCTTAGAATTAATATAAACAAAAAAACAAATTATACTATTTAATAAACAAAAAAAACAAAAAAACAAATATGAAAAAACAAAAAACAAATATTGTAAGTTTCTTATGAAATTATCTATGTGTTAAACTGTTTAATATACATTTATATAAATTTATTGATGTTAACCCATTATAAATCCATATTGCATTAGACTAGAGATAATATAAATCAACCAAAAATGGCATTAGAATAATCGTACAGCATGAGTGGGCCTAATGGTTAAGAGCATGTGTTTCCTCTTATGAGGTCACGGGTTCAAATCGAGAGGGGGGTAGTGTATGTACACCTCTTTAGACTTTAGCAGTTAAATCACTGCTCGGTGACCTTAAAAATAGATTATTATTATTATTATCAAATAAATAAATAAATTATAATCGAGAGGGGGGTAGTGTATGTACACCTCTTTAGACTTTAGCAGTTAAATCACTGCTCAGTGACCTTAAAAATAGATTATTATTATTATTATCAAATAAATAAATAAATTATTTTTTGTTTTTTTTTGTATATTAAATAGTATTTGTTTTATGCTTATATTAAGTCTAACCATATGGTATTAATAATGGATATAAAATTATTTATTTTAGTTTTTGTTTATCTTTACCAAACTAAGTGGTTAAGTGTGGCTTTTAGCATTGATCCATCTCTTTACTTGTAGGAGTGATGGTCAAGAAGGTTAGTAGATACACACAATTACGAAGTTTTCCATTTTTAAATGTCATTGATAAATAGAGGTTTGTTTTACTAGCATCGCAGAAGTAAAGGTAAGTAGATATAGAGATTTAGTAAGCTTTCCATTTTTAAATGTTATTGATAAAAATAGGTTTATTTGACTAGCACAGCTACAAGTAATAAGTGATTTATCAATGTGGATAAACACAACCAACCACTTTGTTTTGTTTTGTGAAAACAAAATTTAAACAAAGACTAAATTATATAATTTTATATCAATTATTCATATTTATTAGAGGTAATATAAACAAAAAAAAATACTATTTAATAAACATTTATAAATTTAAATACATTTATATAAATTTATTGATGTTAACACATTATAAATCCATATTATATTATACTATACTAGATAAGAAAAGCATTAGAATAATGGAACTGGTTTGACATCAAATTAACAAATTAATAAACAAATAATTAATGGAACTGGTTCCATATCAAAATTAACAAATTAAAAAATGATATTTATTAAGTTAGTATTCTGCTCGGCAAATTGGACAGTTGGTTTTCTTTCTGAACCATAAGGTAATGCAATTCTCATGGAAAATGTGGGTGCAATGAAGTTGACATACCTCCTCTCCCAGTTCAAAATTTTCATGGCAACATGAGCAGCTTGAAGTGATGCTATTTTTATCACTGATATGCCCCTCTGCAATGCTTATGTGAGGCACATCCAATGGCTCCAGCAGGTTATCAACTTCTCCTTCAACGTTAATATCAACTTCTGGACGTACTATTTCTCCTTCAAGGTTATCAAGTTGCTCTAAAACTTGGTCAAAATCCAAGCCTCTCCAATCGTTCAATCTAGTAGCTTCTTCAACTTCTCTGAGACTTCCATTAACCTCCGCTAAGAGTTGTTCAAATTCTCTTGTTTCTTCTGCCAATCCATCTCCAAATTCTAATTCTGTTGTCTGTCCTCTATCCACTCGATAGAGCTGTTCAAATTCTTCCAGAAGCACAGATTCTTCAAGTTCTCTCATCTCTTCATCCAAATCATCTTCGGATTCTCTTATAATCTCTTCTTCTTCTTCCAATCGAGGCTCTTCTTCATTAGCAGGAGGCTCTTCGATTTCTCTTCTCTCACCATCGAATCCATTTTCGAATTGAGAAAAAGGAGCAGCGGCAGTCAAACTCGCTGTTCTCGATCTTCTACCGCTATTGCTCTCAGTTGATGTAGAAGTAGAACTACTACTTTCCCGAGAATCGCCTTCACCAATAAGCTGGTTTGGTCCGTCCATGTCTGTATTTCCACCGGGTTCACTAACCGCAATGTTTAATTATTGAATTAGAGGTAAAACAAATTTGAAAGCCAGAAGAGAGCATGTCGTTGCCTTTATAGTAGACCGGACTCACTTAACCGAGTAACCGAGTCGACTCTACTCTCACGGCTTTTCAGATATCATATTTTTATTATTATCTGGATAGATAGGCTATTAATTACATTTATAACATTTAGAGGGGCTAAGAAATTATTTTGTTGTTTATTTGGTTAAATGGATTGATTAATCTAAGTGGAACAATTGTACAATGAAAATTTAATTTATCAGTTTTTGTTTGTTTGTTTCTTTCTTAAATAGTATTTGTTTTTTAATATTAATTAAGTGTCTAGCTCTAAGTGACACTTTATTTGTGGTTATGTTAGTATCTTATTTCATGGTCTAATTATTGAATAAGAGGTAAAACAAATTTGAAACCATGCCTTTGCCTTTATAGTAGACCGGACTCATTTAAAGGAGCCTACTCCATTCTCACCTCATTGTGTTGTTGTTGTTTTTTTCAATGTTTAAATTTAATCTTGTTAATGTGCTCCATGAAACCCAAAATATGACATATTAATGTCTATGGGCTTAATTAATCCATATCTATATATTTCTTAAAGTTGTCAATGCATCTCAAAGTCACCCCTACATATATTTTTGATGCTTGACTACTAAAGCTAACACCATCTTTTTGGATCCTTGGATCGTAAGTGCAATTGGGTTGGATGGAAGGATTCATAAACCTAAGACATGTTTTTAGATCCTTTACTTAAAATATAAGTAATCTATCTTTGTTTTCTTTAGAAATCAACATGTGAATTATATGTATGGTGGGAATATATATATAGATATATATGTGTTGTGAAAATATGTGTATTATGTCTATTATTGATGCAATTATGTTTAAATATATTTAATTATATGTATTATGTCTATTATTTATTTATTATTGTTGTCATATCTTTATATTAATAATTTTATTTTATTTATTTATTTATTTATATGCACTAGTTATTATGAGCCGTTTTAAGAAGCGATATCATTCCATCGTTTGGGTTACATGGAAGGGGATGTTAGAATGTGGTATAAAAACTTAGATTCAACGCTAAGCCATTTTGGAAATTTAACTCAAATTTGTGGTATGGTAGGAGAATAATAGTTTCTTTAAATTAGGCATGCTATCCCCCTACACATGAACCCATTTCGGAATAGTATCCTCGACCAACACATACTTAACGTTCTTCTTAATTTGCACATGCGAGGAATCTATTTTCCATGGTACAATGTACCTTGGTAGCATCTTTGTAGATATACAACTAGGAGCTTTGACATCATGGGTAGCTTTAGTGTGTCATTTTGGGTTGGTTTATCAACCCCCAATTATATTTTTCTTGGGAGGATTAATCGAAATAGATGGTGATGGCAGGCTATCCACAATAGATACCTGAGTGAAATTAGCACTAGACACATTTATTTCTGTGGATGCAACTCACAATGTTCATAGCTTAGCTTTGGGAAACTATTATAGTTCTGACTTGCTCAGTACTCTTCAACAGTTCAATTCAATGAGTTCAAATGGTTAATGAACTTCCTTTTTGAATTAACTCATGCATGCAACTTTCTTGTATCATCACATGGCCAATGAATGGGACGAGATATTGGAAACGATTATCATAGTGGCAGCCAATATGGTCACACACTCAAGTCTTCTCAGTTGTTTATGACCATTTCCCACTAACCTGGCTGCTACTTCCACCATAAAACGAGTTATTTAATGTGCATTAAATGTAGACTTGACAGATGAGAATGCTCGAGAATTGAGATCTGATATAATCCCAACCGTGACAATTTCAAAACTTTGACCAATAAATAGGATAGTACCTAGACATACTACAACAATTGAATGGATTCGACAAACTCATACACATATATAGGACTGTGATGCACAAAAATTCAACCAACATAGATATGTACAATATTTTAATGCACAAAAAAATTTGACAGGGAAATCAAATGTGGGGTTTCAAAAATATTTTTCTTACTCCTATATACAAATTCAGTTGAGGGAAATGCGTCAACTATCCTTATAATGTCTTAGTCGACTTCCATTCACTAATCCTGTAGAAGCATTGATATCATTGACATGAGTTATCATCTCTGTGTACTTTTCTCCAACATAAGGATTTCCTTTTCCAATATGAATCTCTAACATTCTCTAGCACTGCGACCAAACTGAGATGGACTGCTTATGAACAACCCACCAACTTGTCGGGCTAGTCTTAAGGCCAAAAATCCATGCTCTTCTAGAACCTTGACTTCAAATTCAACAAGAAATGTATCCAAATTAGGTAATCCTTCATATGTAGGACAATCACATACCTCAGTGCCAACGCATCGTAGAGACTTTTTTATATGAGTACACTTTCGCATAAAAACTTAATGTAGATGATTCTTCCAGTTTTCGAGGGCTTCTCCCGAATAAGATGAACATGAGCTGACACTTTACCAACTCAAATTCCCATCGGCTGTCAGATTAATATAATCGTTTAGTCAAGAAGAGATGTTATAGATATTATCTAGGTAGGCCTCATGATATTCTTTATGGATAGGTTCCACATACGTTTTCCTTCCAACATATCCAATGGTGCAACTAATCTCATCTATGAGTACTCGATTGACAAAATCCTCTTCTTGAACTTGAAGATTGTATGATTTTCAGTGTCCTAGTCAATACCTACGAGTGATGGGTATCAATTACTTTCATCAACAATTTCTATCACTTCAAAATATGCATAATTTTGAAGCCCCTCCACTTCAATATTGACTCTAGGTAGTCGACCAACTGGAATAACGTTTAACTGATTCGTCAACCAAAGTTGGAGTAGGGAACACACTATTTGGTCTTCCCCATACTTTACCATGTTCTCTTTGTTAGAATGTTAAAATCTAAGACCAAGTAGATAATATAATGAAATCGATATCATAATCTCCAATTTGATCTTTCATACACAACTCTCGTCCTATATTCCTTCTTCCATAATGTGATTTACAAATTTTTCTTGTCGGGGATCTTCTTTAGGCTCTTCTAATATACTATAAAACCATTTCAACTCATTCTCATCTTTAACTAAATCCAAAGAAAGTTTTAAGAAACTCTTCAGAGTACTTACCTTTCTTGTCGATTTCGCTAATAAAGATCGGTCAAACCGAGGCGACATATCATATAGCGGTGCTTCATCAAATACATGAAGACCATTCCAAGTTGAGGATCCATTATCCCATCTTGTGAATTCATTCCCTTCCTCAAAGAACACCCCTTATGTTTCTGCACATGAAAGGGAATCCGATATTGTACTATTGCTCGAATCTTTGAATCTTGCATATGACTCACTTTATATTCTTCCATCACAACTCATTCTCTAGTCATAATAGACATAGTTGGTGGCTTCTCTCTAGGTTTAGTGGTAAGCTAGGCTTCTTCATGAACTAATACTCAAGGTGCCCATATCACAACTGAAGGTGAAAGATACCCCATACATGCTATATCTAGTGGTTTGAGGACTCTTACATGGTGTGTAAGCTTGAGAAGTAAGGTTTTTGGTTGGAGTCTCTTGTTTCCCTCCCTTGACTATAGTTAAGTACATGAGAACTACCATGATTTCTATGACCTCTCAATGGAACCCTGGTATCAATTCAAATGCCAAAGAATCCTTGTAGAGAGATCATGCTTCTTTTTTACTTGTTGTTTATGGAACTTGATATTGAGAAAGTTCAATTAGGTTTTGGGGCCCTCCCCCCTTGAACTGTTAATATTTTAATGTTTAGAAAATATTTTAATGAGTATCATGTGATTTTGTACAACTAGTAGGAATCATCGTGTTTAATATTTTGAAAAACCTCCTAGAATTCCTTCTGTCATTCCTCAACAACTTCATGAGGGGTACTAGAAACTAGCCTAGCTTCGAGTGCTTCATTTTTCGGTCGGAAGCTAGTAATGACTTCCCTTAAATTTAGTATATTTGCCTCTGGGACCATGTCCAACATAATTGTCCCTTTTTGGAGTTCATGATAGGAATCTTCAATAGAATTTTCTAATATTTTCTTGTCTTTCTGTAGTTTCTCTTTCTATTGTTGAAATTTTGCACACTGTGTCTCCAAAGAAGATACTTGAGTTTTATATTAATTCATTTTATCATACACAAAAATTTCCCTTATCTTGACTTCATCTACATCCTTTTTTTGAATATTGTATAAGATGAACATTGGGAGAACATTAATGTCCAATTTATATATAACATATTATGGACTGTGGCATTCAACTCTACATTTCCTAGATCCAGTGTTGCAGGTACTATCTGCACTCTCTTCTCCTTTGATGAAGTAGTGACCTATGTAGGTCGACAATAAGATTTCCTAGCCTCTAACTGCCTCAATCCTTGTTTCTTAGTAGTCTCTAATGGAGTGATTCCAATACAAAACTCCTTAAGAACCTTACCGAGCACATGTAGGATATCAATGACTTCCTTGAAAAACTGTGTTTCGGTCATTGTCCAACTTTTAATTTTCTTCTGCAATTCCAACCATACTATCGAACAACTTATTGGACTCATCATCTATTAACCCTCGCATAGTGGTGTCTTTGAAAACTTTTTTCTTCTTCTTCTCTTTCCTCACCAGCCCAGCAGCCTTTCGTTTGGCCCCTAAATCCGGTTTTGTTGTGGTGGCATGTGGTTCTTGGTTATTGTCAGGGTTTGAAATGGGAAGGCTGCCTTTATCTTGCTATATGCTATGCGTACCTTCTTGTCGAGGTTCATCCTCAACAAAGATTTGATAGTATTCGATAACAGGTTTCCATTTTTCTGGCCATTCATTAACAATGGAATCCATGTCTTCTTTGGTCAACTTAAATTGTGTTGTTAACTTTTCTTCTCAATGTTCATCCTCATTGGAAGGAAAATGTGTTTGACCCCCACTATAAATATCAAGAAATTTCAATATTTTTCCACGGTGGAAGCCTTCATGTCATGAAAATTTCACTACATCTGTGTGCAGTCCTTCAGCATGCATAAAAAATTTGACATTGTTGTCTAGCTACCTTTGATGGTTGACAGTGAACCACAACTTATGATAAGGAGCCCTTCTAAAATGGAAATTGACATCCATGCCCTGATAATTTGGTGGTTTTTCCCATGAAACAAAGGAAATCAGAATTAAAAACTAAGAATACACAAATTAATTACCTTTTTCGTGGGAATTGATAGCGTTAGCTAACAACTCGTTTAGAAGGAATGTCACCCAGTTTTGATGTATAATTTCAACAAACTTCTATGTCGTAGTTATAACTTCCACAATACATTCAACCTGATCATTCTTAAAAATTTGATGGAGAGTTACTTGACCAGAAACCTGACAGTTTTATCATTGATAGAGGCTATGTCGAATCCCCTCTTATCCATTGTTAGACTACGCTTCTCTCTCACTCTTGTATTGAAGTGTTTGTCTTGCTCCTTTCCTATGAAGAACTGTGGAGGGTCCAACCCGGCCTTAGGAAACCCCGTGATGCTTGAAATCAAGTCGACGCTAATAGAGACTTTAGTGTCCAATGAAGTACACCCACCATGGAAGAAAACAAACAATTGCTTGAAAAAAGTATTAATTGGTCTGTGTAGCCCCAAATCCCATTCTATAGGGACCAAACTAATTGTCCTATGTTGGCCGTAGCAAAATTTAGGAAGAATTTTCCCATAATTATTGCTCAAAAAGATAAATATTTCGGTCACAAGAAGAAAAGAACATGCGATGGAAGCAGCTGTGACTAAAGGAGCCACGTCAAAAGAAGAATAAATGAACTCGAAAACTAGAGTTCAACTAATTTTGGGGAAATAGTTAGTTAGACAAACAAATTGATTTTATTAATAAAGCATGATTGTATTTTGGGCCTATAGTGCCTATTTTAAGATGTAATTGAATGGATTAAAATAGAAAGAAATACTATTGACTAAAAGTTGAGAGTCAATCGACGGTTGAATCAAGAACTATAAAAGCATAAAAGATTATAAAATCATGAACCCAAGTTGTGTTGGTGGGGATCGATCATAGAGGGAGTTTCTTAGTTAGAGAAATGATCGAGGTTGTGTGCAGTTCGATGATTCAAAGAAGAAGAGAATAGATACAGAGAGAGAGAGAGAGAACATGACAGGAGAGAAGAATGTATGAGTTGTAAAGAATATATGAAGAATAGTCTGCAAGTTGAGTGTTGAAACCAAAGGTGCTAAACTAGTTCTCATGCTAGATGAAGAGAACCTTTGTGATTTTTTCCGAATGGGTTTCCACGTTATATATTGTCTTTTTGTATCTTTGATTTTTATGTTTATGTCAAATGCATGTCTTTCATGAATTAGTCTATTTGAATATATCACACGACCATTGTTATTAATACAAATATATCTATGCTTGTCGCACATCTAATAGGTTAAATATGTGCTAATGATTTATGTTAATTACTGCGATTTGTGGTGATGGATTAGTGGATAGTTACCTTGAAAGAATGAATGAAAACATAAGTATAATTATAGGTTTTGGTCGAGTGCTCTAATAGAAATGTAAGGCAGAAATCCCTGAGATAACTACAGAAACCCAGTTCTGGTAGTCCCCATAAGGTATATCGGGTGATACCTCATCTACATTGTAGGTGGTACTGATGCAATCCTGCTATGTTGGGATGATATCTTGGTATTTGTTGACGAACAAGGAATCTTAACCTAGGTAGACTGAAATTATTCCAACTAATGGTTCCATTGCCGAGACTTGAATCGTTCTAGTGGGGTTATGTTTTGGCACCCAACGAAGCCAAATATTCAAGATTAGGTTGATTATAAGGCATTGGAGTTGGTACAAGAAGATGGTAAATGATCGCGACTGAGTCTGACAAAGTGGTTGGAGTGATACCTTTACACATACATCGATGAGTTTTTCTTTAGCGAATTTCCCATTTTGTTGCACGAGTGGTTGTTAAAGCTTGCGACATAGAAGAAAAAATTTCAAGGTGGAGAACCAACAGAGTGGAGTCCTGAGCTGATCGAATGACTAAAAGGTGTTAGAAATCCTATATATAGGGTTTTCAACTTCTGCGTTGACAATAGTTTGGAAGGATATATTACAAAAATCACAATTGATACTATAATATCATATCACTAATACATAATATCAAAATTATGACGGTTTTTCGTTGCTATTTCCACGTTTTTTCGTCTCAATTGCGACAATAATGGTCACGAGGTTTAGTAGCACTTATTTTGTGGATCTAACGATGAAATTTATAAGCCATTGATATAGAACTGAAAACTGGCCACCACGTGTCTTCTGTACAGTTGCCTTGAAATCAATTTTTTAGAATCCATTTTCTACATTTTGTCACTCTATCGACAAAGTTTTCATCCCAGTAACGATGAAAATATGGCCAAAAAATGCTAGACAAAATCTATTTTCCACGCAAAACCGTGGAACACTTTCGATGAATGTTTGTATCTCTATCAACGACTTCTAGAATTTGAACAGAAATTTCTTCCATGCAAAACCATGGAAAACCAATCTCTATCGACGAAATTTGCAACGGTTTTTTGTTGTTATTTCCTTTTTTGGTCATCTCAATTGCAACAATAATGGCCGCGATGTTTCATGGCACTTTTTTCGTCTCTATAATGATGAATGTTATAATACGTCAATATAAAGATGAAAAATTTCCCCCACGTGTCTTTTATACAGTGGCCTTGAAATTGATTTTTTTTAATTGATTTTTTATGTTTCGTCACTCTATTGACAAAATTATCGTCCCTATCACGATGAAAATATGGAAAAAACTATTGGGTAAAATTTTTATTCCACGCAAAACAGTGAAACAATTTCAACATACGTTTGTCTCTCTATCGATGAATTTTGGAATTTGAACAGAAATTTCTTCCACGCAAAACCATGGAAAACCAATCTCTATCGACAAAATATACAAGCTGAATGACAATTGCTACAGGAAACTATGTCGCTATAGAGACTATGTTCAGGGAAATTCATCCGGTGTTTTGAGAGTTTTGCAATACCCACAAAGAAAGTTTGTCAATATTGCGACAAAACCTGGAGGTTTAAAAAATTAAAAAATCGTGGAAAGGCACATTCCTTTCAAGGGTTTTGGATATTCAGTAAGTGCTTGTGATTGATGTGCAGTCTCATGGACCTTTTAATTCTATTTTAGATCAAATTTAATGAGCGATATAGAGCATATTTCTAGAAGGTAATTCTGAGCCACAAACTGGGGCAAACCTAGCATGTGATTTGATGTTTTAGGGATTAGTTTAATACATGTAAATGACATAAATTTTCAGATCTTATAAAACATAAAATGAAAGATGAATTAAGATTTAAAATGGCATAAAATATGTGATTAGTGCCTAACAAATCCAAGTTAGTCAGATGGGGTCAATTGAGGATCTCATGGAGGCTTTAGTGAAAAAATGTTACATTCCTCCTTCCTTCCATCATCATTTTGGGAGAAGAGGGAGAAGTCTACATGACAAGCCCGAGGATACTTGTGCACAGAAAATCATGTATGCTTCTTCGCTACAAAACAGAGATAAAGGTTGCAAAAACATATTTTCAAGTTTTTAAAACCTGAATCCTTATTCTACCTACTTAGTTAGAGGGGGGATTTTTTCCCATGTGGTTTTTCCCTGGTAACTTGTATTAAGAAGTTACTTTGATTTAGCTGTAATGGGTGACCTATGGTCTTAGTTACCAGGGACAACAAGTTGTCCAATTTAGCATTCAGGGTGTGTGTTAGGATTATATTCCTCCCTTGTCCAATTTCATCAATCATGTCCAAATTAGGAATCTTTTCAGTCTATATTTAGTCACTAGCATCATTGGGTCTGCATGGCCTGATTGGGCCACATTTCCTAGTTACTAGAGTGTGGGGAAAACTAGTTGAGGCTAATTGCCACCATTGACTTCACTTGCATGCATCAATTTAGGATCCTCCTAGACCAATCCCTACAAGTTAGGAGCGACTGGGAGTGCTGGAACCAACCTCCTTCAGTTGAGTTCAGTTAGTGACTAGTTAAGCCTATTTAGGAGTTAGTAACATCCAGTTACACTCAGTTAGTGCCAGTCATTAATTGATTGAATGTGGGAAGGTGTAGTTCCTCAACTACCAGATTTAGTTAGGCTAGTTAACTGATTCTAACTGACCAGTGCACTGATTGAGGCAACTGGGAATAACTAGTTGAGCTCCGATAATGATTTAGACATGTCTAGTTATCGATGCAGTTAGGTAGAGTCAATCAATTAAAATTCTTCTCTCATGCATTCGATTTGACTGGTGATTAATACGAGTGTATTACATTGTAATTAGTTATCCGATTACTTTTGATTAATGAAAGCATTCACAATTACAAGACATTTTTGCACTGTTTCGTTCTTTAATTTCAGAGTAAAATTGTTTGATCTATCTTATGAGTTGTGTGTTGGTCCATAGATCTATGTGCTCAATTTTATACACGGGAAAGACATCATCATACACGGGAAAGACATCATATGTGCTCAATTTTATACACGGGAAAGACATCATATAACGGGAAAGACATCATCATTATAGCATATTTCTACTTAGAACTCATTCAAGAAGCAATTAATCATCAACTAAAATTATTCATACAATGATCCTCATGCATACCTGCTCATTAATCCATAATACCTTAATTTGTTTTAGTTCTATAATAATCATGTAATGCCCACTAGAGACAACCCTTGATGAATCACTTAACATACATGCATCCATGTTAGTACATTCACTAGAATGAGTTGATCAGAACCCATCAATTTGAATACACAACCATAATACATTAACCAATATTTATCAAGCCAAAAACGATTTCCATTTAGTGTGCTTCAATGGAACTAATTGTCCCCAAGAGCTGACAGGGTTGAAACCTATGGCTCTAATACCATATGTAACATACCTCAAATTCCTGAAATTAAAAAATATCTATAACCGTATATCTTCCGAGATATTAATAAAATGCCTAACCATTATGAGGCATTACAAACAAATAAAGAGTTTAAAGAATAACCCTTGCCATATGAAATGATCACCATATCCTTAAAATATTAGAAACCCTTTTTCCAAAAAGAATATATTTTCAAACAAAAAAGCAAAAAGCTAAGTTATTGTTCTTGTGCAAGAACCATTCCACAGTTGTGATTTTGCATTCTGCAATGCAAAATGCGAAATCCAAAATTTCATTAAATGAATCGTTTACCTTATGCACCTTTGATTCCTTGAAAAATCAACCATGATCATTGATCTTGAATTGATGAGGATTGTGAGTTGCAAAAAATCCAGATTCCAATAAATTAATCCTTGACTTTCTATATTCTGGAAATGTGGATTGCGGGATGCAGGTTGAGGAAACTGTAAATTCCGTCAACCTAATCTTTTACTTCCCTCCTTATGCATTCCGCAAATGTGGATTGCAGGTTGTGGGTCATGAAAACTCCAAAATATGTGAATTTAATGTTTCACTTCATGGATTCCACATTCTGCATTCCGCAAAGGTGGGTTGCAGGTTGCGACTTGCGAAATCTCCAAAATACATGAACTTAATCTTTCACTACCATCCTTCCACATTTTTCACTCCGAAAAGGAGGATTGCGGGTCACGGGTTGTGAAAACTCCAAAATCCGTTAATTTAATATTTTATACTTTCGACACTGTTGATTTATTGCGGCTTAAGTCCCCATCGTTGCTTTGATTCTTTGTGGATTCCATAGGGGAACCTTCATGAACAATATCAACCATTCATATTCTTTGTGGATGCAATCTCGAACCTCTATCTACTTCTTTGCTGATTACACAATGAAATCTTCTCGACTATTATCAGCCATTTGTCTTCCTTGCGGATGAAATATCGACTATTGATCTACTTCTTTGTAGATCAAGGTTTAACCTTGGGGATTGCGGAAAGTGGGTTTCCTTACAATTTTTTAGAATTAAACCTCCGCAACTTTTGTGAACCGTTGATATCGTTGCATATTTGATATGCACCCTTGATATTCTAAATTGGTGGATCAACATTTAACTTTGCAGATTCAAGGGTTTCTACTTTGATTTGCGGTTTCAAATTACTGTAAGCTAAATCGAACTGAAGATTAACTTGATGCTTAACCCTTCCTTGATTTCGTCTTCTCTGTTTATAATTTTAATAGTCAATCTTTCACTGTGCTAAGTTGATTAGTGATTCAGACAATCAATTTTTAAGGTTTCCTCTATGTAAAACACAATTATTTTCATTTGTGGCATAGGAATAGTAGATATCTAGGCTATAAAAAAATTACAAATTCATTCCACATTCAATAAGCATAAATAGGTTGAGCAGAAATGATACAAACAGATAATGCCTCGTTAAATGTAGGAATACATAGTACATTTTAAAAAGGAACAGAGGATTCAATCCATTATATACAAAATCATGAGTTCTAAATTCTTCAAGTATCGGATTTGAAACTATATCCACAACAACGAGTTCTACCAAATTATTCTAAGAACAAGTTATTAATCACTACAGTAATATCATTGTACAAACCTAATATACATCAGAGAAAGAGGGATATTTTTTCTATAGAAATGCATATCCCTACTACTTGGAGATGTAACTGTACCACGAATTATTTTAAGGGTGAAATTTAGTCCATTGGTGAAATTAATGGAGTTTCAAATTTTCCTTGGGCGAATTTATGATATTAACAAAGTTTTTAGGGTTAATATTAAATATCGCATTTTTTATTTTCAAAAAAAATTTAGAAACATAGTTAGCCCAATGATATTTGGTTGGAAATTATTGTAAAAACCATTTTCACCCTTTGAAATTTGCTTTGGATCCAGCTTTCGCCCGTGATTTCCACCATGGGTTTCAAATAGAGGTCGTGTTTGCTAGCGATTTCTAGCATGGGTTTCAGATGGACATCATGTTCGCTAGTGATTTCCAGCATGGGTTTAAGATGGAGTCCATGTTTGCCCTTAATTTCAGGAAATGGTAGTTTTATGGCCCTATTCAGCCTCCATTTGGTTTCAGAGGCCCTTTTCATCCTTGAAATCAGGAAATGAGAGTTTTTGGACCCTCATTTGCCCTGATTTGGCTTCTAAATGTCTTGTTCTTCCTATATTTGGCATTCTTCGAAGTCGCATTCACCCCGATTTTGAGTATATATCATTTCTAGACTCTATAGCCCCATTTGGCTTATGAATGATTGGTTTGCTCAGTTTATGCACAATTATTTAAGACCAAAGAACATATATGGTGACCACAACGAATTGTACTCCACATGAATTGTGTTTCATATATCTAGGCTTGTGTTGGAAAACATTACAATTGCAAAGCGTATAAAGTTGATTCTGAAAAATATATAATCTGGAGATGAGTTACTTTTAGCATTTAAATGTTAAAAGGGATCTATTACTTTTGTTTTATTAAGGTGAATCTATTTTTAACTTCTATTAATTGGAAATCTTAGGAATCTTGCACAGATTACCGATTCTTGTCACTCATGTGATAAGTTCTTATTGTATTCCATGCCATTTCTATTATCATGTTTAATATTCATGAACCTAATGCAGGGAAGATATTATCAATATGAATTTAGCATCATTATATAGATGCGAGAATTTGTTAAAAAAGGAACCGATGTATAGTTGTGGAGAGTTTGGATCGATGTTTTCATGTTGCATTCTTTTCTAGAACTGCAAGGTCTTGTTATACAGAATTTCATGTTGATAAATTCTTGTCATTTACAACATTAATAATTAGCAGTGTTTCACTAGAACTAATTTGTGAATATGTTTTCGAGAGAAAGGAAGAATGCAGGGTGGTACCCGTTTATGTTTTGACTGTTTCCTTTTTTTCAAGAGTTGCTTGAATTGAACACTATGGTATCATTTTTTAAAGTCAATATTCAATAACCTAAAATAGTAGGGAAACTTCCATAGGACATTAGACATAAAGTTTCTTTAATACAAATGATATATATTGCTTATTTGTTGGTTGCTATGCTATAAGGACATCCATATGTTGTGATGTTTATCAATAGAGATCAGAACATGTATAAGCATTAGAGAATACAGACACTGCTATCATATCAAGTGTCAAAATCTATTTACAATTTTTCATCTAGTTCAACTATTCCATAGGGGATTAATTGTTACCTCAAAGTATCTCTTTGAACTTTTTTTCTTGGAATGGTCCTTATCCTTGCTTCAACATTTCAATTCCACGACAAAATAAGAAAGTTTTCATAGCCATGGCATAAATGATACGATATGAATACCATGCTAATTTTCTCCACCCCACCATATTATTGGAGGCTTTGCATGTGATAAATAAAAAGGGGACAAATATGAGTGCTATGGAATTGCCATTTGTTTCATAGGACCTGAGCTAGGCATTGTTATAGTCTTCCTCTTTGTTGGTCTCCTATTGCCCTGTTTCAAGGCACACAGATTAAGTCTCTGTTGCTGACAACTGGTTTTCATAGTCACATGGGTGGTAAGAGAGTTTCATTTTGAAAAATTAGCTACTTGGGAACTTCTCAAATTGGCATTAGAGTTCTTTGGTAGATGAACTTCATGGTGATCCTTTTGTTGAGGTCTCATATTTGTTACAATTAGCAGTGTAAGTGTCAAATTGATGGTAATAAGGAGAATCCAATGAGGAAGTATGGGACTATGTCGCTAATACATGAGGTGAGCACAAAAAAACAAAAATCTAATAAGGAACTACTGACATCATTGGGGGAGAATGATATTGCTTAGATTCTATTGGATATTTCATAAAGCTGAGAGTATTACTGTAGGATGAGTTCATATGAATATCTTGTGCTTGACAGGTGCCCTTATTTGTAATCACATTGGTTTATAAGTTAAAATTTCTATGGACTTGTGTAAAACATATTGTTTTAAGTTAGAGGTCAATGATTTAGATTTGGTAATGATTTTTGACCTGTTAAAATGCATGTGGGGAGGTTGCCCCATTCATAATGTCAATGATAAGGTTGGAGTCCCATGCATTTATGATTTCTCAAATATCTAATTTGGATATTAGTTTTAGGCCTTTGCATAAAATGAGTGCTTCTCTAATATTGTTCGTGGTTTTCCCATGCCCTCTAGGCTCATGCAAATTTAGTCTTGTCTTTCCTCTTGGTCTGTAATGAGTATCTTTCCCTAGCTCTACCTGGTTTATTTTTGTTGTCCCTTCAAAGAATAAGATACTACCAGAGAGAGTGGTTTGAACTAGGGGAAGGATCTCAGAAGGGGAGTTTGAAGATCAATTTCACTCCTTGAGACCTTATCATTTCACCCATTGCAAATACTTAACTGTATTGAGTTTCCTTTATGGAAGATGATCTTATTCCGCGTGTTTTAGTAATGGTTGTGTGTGTGAAAATATGGTTTGTAGTCTGGTACTCCAAGCAGAAATTTGCATATCCTTTGGCCCTGGCCCCTTAGTCACCTCCTTTCAAGTTTGTTTGAAAGCCATAAATGAAGAATTATAGTGTAGAGCTTGGAGAATGCATGCCCTTATGATGGTTTTGTAATTATTCGGATTTGAGTGACCAAGCTTGGGTAAACTAGAACAAACAACATTATTAAACAAATCAATAGTGTGAGAGTTAAGGGAGTGAACACCATGTTTGAGGACGTTGGCTTGGATGTTGTTCATCTCTATTCTGGTGATGACCTCATGCAAAGAAGTAAGGTATTTTTCTTAATAAATAAGTATTAAGAGTATGCCATTGTTCAAACTGTTATAAATCTTGATTTACCTCAATCGTCTGTTTCTTGTTAATAGAAACATTGCTTTCTATCTTCTGTTACTCGAAGAGGTTCAAAGGCTTTGACTAGCTGCTTTGCATTTTTGTAATACTAAATCACAACAAAATTTCTAGCAGTTATTAAAGTACCCATGAATCATGTGATTTGTGTATTTTGTTGAGGTCTCGTATTTCACATGGTAAGGAAATCACTACTTGTCTTGTGGTGAGTTGGAAGTTGAATGTCGATACTATGCAACATGGTATACAAAGCACAAAAATTGATATGGCCTTCACATTATGTTAGGACTGTAGTGGAGAGTTTTTACCTTATCTTGAACAAACAATATTTGCATCCCTTCCATTGTGAGATTATGGTTTGGAATTTATTTTTCAAGGGGATTTCACACTACAATCATCTAGGGAGGAGGTCGAGACTTGATGGTTATAGTGATAGTTCTTGAAAACAATAGTAACTTTCAGAATTTACAGAGTTTTTCAATGTTGTAGAGACTTTTAAGTCTCTTCATTGCTATCAATTAAATCCTTGGAAAGTTCTCACTTTATATGAGTTTTGTCCCATTGGTCGGAAAAAACTATTTTAGTTCAATGAAAGATAATTTTTGAGTTATAGGTTTTTACCTGCTCCCTTTAAAAATATCCACATAGAATGGAATTCACCCTAAAGAAAATGAAAATGATATGGATGTTCAAAATGATCTACACTCCATGGATTTCTCTAATCCAAATGTCACCAATTCTTATTTGAATGCACACCTAGAAATCATACCTGGCCTTTGCATTATTTCTAACCAACCTTCACTAATGTCATCACCTATTACTTCAGATAGACGTGAAGAGTGTTCTTTCTCGGGTTTCAGTCTTATGCATTTGATAGGAACAAGTGATATTCTATCACAACAATATCAATCTTCAAGGAAGCTTACTATGAACAGATCAAAGAGCAAATTTTCTTCTGGGTTTATTACTAAATTTACAATACCCTCTCACTTTTCAAATGGTAAGAACCTTGGCTCAACAACAATTCATTACGCTCAATTTTTTTCATGATAAATAATGTTGTTTTAATTATCACATTGTCCACTAATGAATGGAATGTCTCATGATTGTTTCGAGTCGATTATATAGAAAGTGCTATTGAACATATTTATATAAGATTTGTGTATTTTGTGCATTGTATCATTTTGATATGGACGTTCATTTTTCTCAAGACTTAATGTTTCATTCATTACATTTTAGTGGCACTAAATGGAATATTATTTGATTTCTTAGCCAAGATTGATTCATATATTTGTTTTTTAATGAATTTATAAGATTTAAAAAGTGGCTCCACCCTAGTGGGTGTGTCTTGGCATTGTGTTCTGCGTCGAGTTTCCCATTCCCTTCTTGAATTTACTCCATTGACTTTGCATCCAGAACCTTCATGTGACAAGCTTCTTTGATGAGTGGTGTATTCAGATGGATCGTTATAACCAGTATGATCCCAAAAAACTGATGAATGTTGTCTTCCCTCGTATACTTCCCTTGAATGTGGCATGTACCACCTTCTACCAACAAGTGATGGCCATGAATGCCAACAAGTGGCGTGACAAGCAGTAGCACATCCCATTTTGTGCCCAAAATCCCATCTGGGTTTTTTCACCATGCCATTATTGTTGAGTGAGTTATATGATAAAGAAACAACCATCATATTGCTAAGGCGATCATGGAGGGTTGTAGTTTCTTCATGATCCCAATGATTGCTTCAAAATCTGTTAGAGGGTTTTAGTTTCTTTGTAATGTTGTTAAGTGTCATATGACTAAGATTTGAGATGATGAATAAGTTATGCTTGTTGGTTGATTTCTTTATAGATAATTACACATGAGGTTATTACATCATGTACAACCCAATAGTAAGCCTTGGAATCCTACAAAATTGGCTCATCGAAGGGATACAATAACAGAAAGGGCATTATTCATTCTGCGGGAGCCAATCTTATGAAGCCTTTTGGGTTTAAAAAAATGCATTGGGAATTATGTAGTTAGCATTATATTATTAACATGTCATGGCATGTAGCTGATAAATGCTATTAGGTAAGAATAAAAACAACATTGTCATTTTAGATAGTAAGGCATATTTCTGATATCCTTATTTACCACATAAAACAAGAGATTTGGTGGGATTATTTAAATAATTAAGTGAATTCAAATAATTCCTAAGCATAACAATAATGTACTTTAATTTCAATCTACCTAGGGCCGAACTAGGACACCCTGTGGACCTTAAAAATTATACAAGGTTAAGTCCTCTTTGCACATAAAGATATTGAAAGGATTGACTTACTTTTGATGCATTTTTCTAATGCAATATACTACTTGCAGTTGATAACTGCTCAAAATGATTGTATAGAAAGGGGTGGCAGATGTATTCCAGGCTCTAGATACAAGCTCTTGAGAGGTCCCCATGGCCAAAAACAGGATAATGCAATGGAATTTCCATGACATACGTGAACAAGGATACACCTACAAACTGTAAGATTTTCCAGATCCTTCCCATACAATTGCCCCTTGTGCTAGCACCTACAAAAGAGCTTGTTGAATGAGTTGTATTTTGCATGGTGCAGGTTGCAGTTTGTTAATATTCAAACTAGATTTCAAATAAATGTTGTTGAGAAAGTCACATTAACATAGCATAAAACCAAAGGAATATCACTAAAATTACCAAGACATACACTGCATTTTTTCAGCAGTGTGCTGACTTGTTGAGGATGGAATCCTTATACCTCCTGAGGAGGAAATTTGTGCTCTTATAGCTGAAAAAGTAATTGAATTGCAAGAGATATATCTAGAAAAGATAAATTAGCTTAGGAAGAGGCCACAAACAGTGGATGAGCAGCTTCCCAATAAAGAAACAAGTGGAAACTTATCTGCACTCACAAATTATTGCTATTAGGCTAGTATTCTAGTTGGAGATGGTTATGTGGTCAAGTTACTGAGAAAACAATAACTGTTGCATAACGTGGAGGACCCAAAGCAGCCTAATAATGCGCCCCTATACATAGAACCTGATTGGAACTTATATGATCTTGGTTTTTGATAAGCCACCAATGAAAGAGGTTGTTGTAATAGTTCAAAACATGCATGAGGGATTCAAGACCATGTATTTTGATGGTGCACGTTACCGATTTGGTGCAGGTGTTGGGGTAATTTTTTTTTTCAGCAGTTATAACTCCTTTCCATATTCATTTTGCTTAAAATTTGATGCAGCTAACAATGCGACTGAATATGAGGCCTTGCTTTTGTATTTGAAACCTTGATTTTGTATTTGAAATAGGTTAAGGATCTCAATATTAAAACGTTAAAAAGTCAAAGGAGATTTAGAATTTTAGACTTGATTGTGAATCAAGTACATAACCAGTGTGAAGCAAAATATTCTCATTTGAAGCAATACTGACATGTTGTATCATGTATGAGATCAAGGCATTTGATGCTTTTGAAATAGTTTCTATCCCACAAAATGAAAATCATTAATCAACAAGTAGATACTATGATAGGTTCAAATGTGGGATTTGAACCATGCATAGCAGAGTCCTTTTCAAAGTACCATGTGGAGGTCAGGTTTCAACCATCCATTCCTGACAACTTCGGAAACTAGCATCTATTTGAAGATGATAGGCATTGTGAATTTTATGAATAGTGTAAACGCAACTTCCTCTCACTAGATTGACGAGGGATAAGAAAACAGTGACTCGGAGCACAAATGGTACAACTGAAAAGTAATAAAATCCCTAGATGTTTGGTACCTTTGGAAAAAACTTGATGATTATGTTGCTTTTAAAGGTTCAAAGGTCACTGATAAGGATGAGCAGGTCATTGAACTCAATATGGGTTCTAAGGAAAGTCCAAGACCAATGAAGATTGCTCAAGTATGCACTTTATAATGGAAAAATATTGAGGAGTTTATCTGTGATTATAAGTGTGTTTTTGCATGGTCATATGATGAGTTGAAAACCTACAGTACTGAGGTTATGAAGCATTAGAATCCTTTGAAAGAACAAGCCAAACCTTTTAGGAAGACACAAAGGGACATCAATTCCATGTTGGCTCCCATAATACAAAAAGAGTTGCAGAAGTTGTTCAAAGTAGAAATCATCACTCCTGCTTATTACTCATAGCGGGCATCCAATGTTGTACCAATCCATAAGAATGATGAGATTAGAATTTGCAATATTTTCAAATTTCAACCTTGCATCCTTGAAAGATAACTATATTTTTCTAAGCATGGAATATGTTTTACAGTTACAAGTGCTGGAATGATGTCCATGTTGGATGGATTCTCAGGGTACAAACTGGTGCTGGTTGATGAAAATGATTGATACAAGACAACATTCACCATCCTTGTGGAACATATTCCCATGTCTGTGTGCATTTTGGATTGTTAAATGCTGGGACCAGATTCCAAAGAGCCATATGCTTCTCTCATTTCCTTAATAAAGTTATCATGGTTTACCAAGATGATTTGACAGTTTATTCCAAGTGTAGGGGAGACCATTTCATGCACTTGAGGAAGATCTTTGACAAACATAGATCCTTTGGAATCTCACTTAACCCAAAGAAGTATGTTTTTGGGGTAGTCGAAGGCAAATTATTGGGGCATATGGTGTCCAGAAGACAAGGTAAAAATAGATCCAGCAAGAGTGCAATCTTAAAAGAGATTCAGTTACCCAAAAGTAAGAAGGGTATCTAGTCCTTTGGGAGCATAAATTTCCTACTAATATTTGTGCCGAATTTCGTTGAAATCACTTATGCCATCTCAAGTATGCTAAAAAAGGGACATGAAAAGGGAGAAACCACGGAAACAATGTAAATTCAACAACCTCTCGTTCGGCCCTTCCCAAATAAAGTGAAAAAGCAGGGAAGAATAGTTTTCATCTCACTAATCTGGATGGAGAAGAAAAACATCTGCGATTCAATGTGCAATTACTAAAGTATTACTTTTAGTAACAACCCTAAAGGGCCACAAAAAAAAGAAAAGAAAAAAAAAAGGAAAAAGGAAGAGAAAAAGAAAACGACAAGTTCTGTCTATTTGGGTAATGGTGTAGGCTAGTGGCAAATTTTTATTTTTACTAGGAATTTTCTTCATTGCATTGATTTCAATTATATCTTACATTTTACGATTTTTGCAAGTCGTTTCATTTTTAATAAGTTGTTCCACATTCACATGAGCAGTCCCAAATTTGGGAGGTTGGTTTATCTTGTTTTTTGTCATAGGCTAGATTCTTTTGTCATTCTGAAAATTGGGCATGCATGAATCTTATTGATTCAGAGAGTGAAATCAGAGTTGGGACACATTTATCTTAGGTCAAAGTCTCGATAAGGCCTGGGATTTTTTTGTGTTTCAGTAGAAGTATATCTCTGGGGAAAGTAAGGGTATGTATTTGTTGGGATTTAGGAAAGCTTATGAATCAATCAAAATCTCAACATGTGTCCCCTAAGGTCAAGTTTTCTACATCGAAGACCTTATCCAACCTTAGGGATATGATACTAACAAGAGTGATTGACTTTTAAGAGAAAAACATCATTGAAGACTGTTGGGATCTTAGCATCCCATAGGAGAGTTTGTACCTTAGAGTGGTGGACACAAGTCTTACTTAATATTTGGTTATATAATTTTGTAAATCTATCGAATTATTGTTGTATCAAGTTTGACTCCATGTTACAGGTTGGTGAAAAGTATTTTTCATTTTATAAATCTTTAGTCTAAGAAATATCTTTTGTAAAAGTTCGATCAAAAGTTCTTAAGTCAAGTAAGTTGAAAAAAATCGGTCCAAGTAAACCCCTTTCGAAGTAAGTTTTCCATTTTTAAATGTCATCCTAGGTATGTAGATAGAGACAATTATGAACTTTCCCATTATGATGTTTGATTTACTACCATTGACACAAGTAACAAGTGATTGGATAAAATATATAATTTTATATCCATTATTCATCCAAGATAGTTAGAATTAATATAAACAAAAAAAACTATTTAATAAACAAAAAAAAATACAAAAACAAAAAACAAATATTATAAGTTTCTTATGAAATTATCTATCTGTTAAACTAGTTAATATACATTTATATAAATTTATTGATGTTAACCCATTATAAATCCATATTGCACTAGACTAGAGATAATATAAATCAACCAAAAATGGCATTAAAATAATCATATCAAATTAATAAATAAGTAAATAATTTTTTGTTTTTTCATATCAGTTTTTTTTGTTTTGTTTATTAAATAGTATTTGTTTTATGCTTATATTAAGTTTAACCATATGGTATTAATAATGGATATAAAATTATTTATTTTAGTTTTTGTTTATCTTTACAAAACTAAGTGGTTAATTGTGCCTTTTAGCATTGATCCATCTCTTTACTTGTAGGAGTGATGGTCAAGAAGGTTAGTAGATACACACAATTAGGAAGTTTTCCATTTTTAAATGTCATTGATAAATAGAGGTTTGTTTTACTAGCACAGCAAAAGTAAAGGTAAGTAGACATAGAGACTTAGTAAGATTTTGTTATTGATAAATAGAGGTTTATTTGACTAGCACAGCTACAAGTAATAAGTGATTTATCAATGTGGATAAACACAACCAACCACTTTGTTTTGTTTTGTGAAAATAAGTGGTCTTTAAACAAAGGCTAAATTATATAATTTTATATCCATTATTCATACTTGTTAGAGGTAATATAAACAGAAAAAACAAATACTATTTAATAAACATTTATAAACTATTTAATATACATTTATAAATTTAAATACATTTATATAAATTTATTGATGTTAACACATTATAAATCCATATTGGATTATACTATACTAGAGAAGAATAGCATTAGAATAATGGAACTGGTTCGACATCAAATTAACAAATTAATAAACAAATAATTAATGGAACTGGTTCCATATCAAATTAACAAATTAAAAAATGATATTTATTATGTTAGTATTCTGCTCGGCAAATTGGAAAATGATATTTATTAAGTTAGTATTCTGCTCGACAAATTGGACAGTTCGTTTTCTTTCTGACCAATAAGGTAATGCAATTCTCATGGAAAATGTGGATGCAATGAAGTTGACATACCTCCTCTCCCAGTTCAAAATTTTCATGGCAACATGAGCAGCTTGAAGTGATGCTATTTTTATCACTGATATGCCCCTCTGCAATGCTTATGTGAGGCACATCCAATGGCTCCAGTAGGTTATCAACTTCTCCTTCAATGTTAATATCAACTTCTGGACGTACTAATTCTCCTTCAAGTTGCTCTAAAACTTGGTCAAAATCCAAGCCTCTCCAATCGTTCAATCGAGCAGCTTCTTCAACTTCTCTGAGTCTTCCATTAACCTCCGCTAACAGTAGTTCAAATTCTCGTTTCTTCTGCCAATCCATCTCCAAATTCTAATTCTGTTGTCTGTCCTCTATCCACTCGATAGAGTTGTTCAAATTCTTCCAGAAGCACAGATTCTTCAAGTTCTCTCATCTCTTCATCCAAATCATCTTCGGATTCTTTTATAATCTCTTCTTCTTCCAATCGAGGCTCTTCTTCATTAGCAGGAGGCTCTTCGATTTCTCTTCTCTCACCATCCAATCCGCTTTCGAATTGAGAAAAAGGAGGAGCAGCAGCACTCAAACTCGTTGTTCTCCATCTTCTACCGCTGTTGCTCTCAGTAGATGTAGAAGTAGAACTACTACTTTCTCGAGAATCGCCTTCACCAATAAGCTGGTTTGGTCCGTCCATGTCTGTATTTGCACCGGGTTCACTAACCGCAATGTTTAATTATTGAATTAGAGGTAAAACAAATTTGAAAGCCAGAAGAGAGCATGCCGTTGCCTTTAACCGTGTAACCGAGTGGACTCTACTCTCACGGCTTTTCAGATATCATATTTTTATTATTATCTGGATAGATAGGCTATTAATTACATATTAATTACATTTATAACATTTAGAGGGGCTAAGAAATTATTTTAGATTTTGGATTTGGTTAAATGGATTGATTAATCTAAGTGGAACAATTGTACAATGAAAATTTAATTCATGGTCTTTCTATCAGTTTTTGTTTGTTTGTTTCTTAAATAGTATTTGTTTTTTTTATATTAATTAAGTGTCTAGCTCTACCTCACACTTTATTTGTGGTTGTGTTAGTATCTTATTTCATGGTTTAATTATTGAATAAGAGATAAAACAAATTTGAAACCATGCCTTTATCTTTATAGTAGACCGGACTCATTTAAAGGAGCCTACTCCATTCTCACCTCACCATGATGTTGTTTTTTTTTCAATGTTTAAATTTAATATTGTTAATGTGCTCCATGAAACCCAAATAATGACATATTAATGTCTATGGATGTAATTAATCCATATCTATATATTTCTTAAAGTTGTCAATGCATCTCAAAGTCACACCTACATATATTTTGGATGCTTGACTACTAAAGCTAACATCATCTTTTTGGATCCTTGGATCGTACATGCAATTGGACCTAAGACATCCTTTTAGATCCTTTACTTAAAATATAAGTAATCTATCTTTGTTTTCTTTAGAAATCAACATGTGAATTATATGTACCGTGGAAATACTATATATGTGTTGTGGAAATATGTGTATTATGTCTATTATTGATGCAATTATGTTTAAATATATTTAATTATATGTATTATGTCTATTATTTATTTATTATTGTTGTTGTATCTTTAAATTATAATTTGAGTTTATTTAAACTAATAATTTGAGTTTATTTATTTATTTATATGCACTAGTTATTATGAACCTTTTTTAAATCGATATCTTTCCATCGATTGGAAGGGGATGCTAGAATGTGGTACAAAAACTTAGATTCAATGCTAAGGCATTTTGGACATTTAACTCAAATTCGTGGCATGGTCAAAGAATAATAGTTTCTTTAAATTAGGCATGATATCCCCTGACACATGAACCCATTTCGGAATAATAGCCTTGACCAACACATACTTAATGTTCTTCTTAATTTGCACATGTGAGGAATCCATTTTCCATGGTGCAATGTACCATGGTAGCATCTTTGTAGATATACAACTAGGAGCTTTGACATCATGGGTAGCTTTAGTGCGTCATTTTGAGTTGGTTTATCAACCCCCAATTATATTTTTCTTGGGAGGATTAATCGAAATAGATGGTGATGGCAGGCTATCCACAATAAATACCCGAGTGATATTAGTACTAGACACATTTATTTCCATGGATGCAACTCACAACATTCATAACTTAGCTTTGGTAAACTATTACAATTCTGACTTGCTCAGTACTCTTCAACATTTCAACACAATGAGTTCAAAAGGTGAATGAACTGCCTTTTTCAATTAACTCATGCATGCCACTTTCTTGTCTCATCATGTCGCCAATCAATGTGATGAGATATTGGCAATGATTATCAGGGTGGCACGCAATATGTTCACACACTCAAGTCTTTTGAGTTGTTTATGACCATTTCCCACTAACCCTGCTACTACTTCCACCATAAAAAGACTTATTTAATGTGCATTAATTGTAGACTTGACAGATGCGATTGCTTGAGAATTGAGCTCTGACATAATCTCAACCGCGACAATTTAAAAACTTTGACCAATAGATAGGCTAGTACCTAGAAATACTACACCAATTGAATGGATTCGACAAACTCATACACATATATAGGACTGTGATGCACAATAATGCGACCAACATAGATATGTAGAATATTTTAACGCACAAAAAAATTCGACAGGGAAATCAAATGTGGGGTTTCAAAAATATTTTTATTACTCCTATATACAAATTTAGTTGAGGGAAATGCATCAACTATCCTTATATTGTATTAGCCGACTTCCATTCACTAATTATGTAGAAGCATTGATATCATTGACATGACTTCTCATCCCTGTGTACTTTTCTCCAACATAAGGATTTCATTTTCCAATCTGAATCTCTAACATTCTCTAGCACTGTGACCAAACTGAGATGGACTAGTTATGAACAACCCACCAACTCGTCGGGCCAGCCTTAAGGCTAGAAATCCATGTTCTTCTAGAACCTTAACTTCAAATTCAACAAAAAAATGTATCCAAATTAGGTAATCCTTCACGTGTAGGAAAATCACATACCTCGGTGCCAACTGATCGTAGAGACTTTGTGATATGAGTACACTTTCGCATAAAAACTTCATGTAGACGATTCTTCTAGTTTTCTAGGGCTTCTCCTGAATAAGATGAACATGAGCTAACACTTTACCAACTCAAATTCCCATCGGCTGTGAGATTAATATAATCATGTAGTCAAGAAGAGATGTTATAGATATTATCTAGGTAGGCCTCATGATATTCTTTATGGATAGGCTCCACATATGTTTTCCTTCCAACATATCCAATGGTGAAACTAATCTCATTTATGAGTATTCAAGTGACATAATCCTCTTTTTGAACTTGAAGATGGTATGATTTTCAATGGCCTAGTCAATACCGACGAGTGATGGGTATCAACTACTTTCATCAACAATTCTATCACTTCAAAATATGCATAATTTCAAAGCCCCTCCACTTCGATATTTACTCTAGGTAGTCGACCAACTGGAATAACCTTTAACTGATTCGTCGACATAAGTTGGAGAAGGGACCATACTATTTGGTCTTCCCCATACTTTCCCATGTTTTCTTTGTTAGAATCTTAAAATCCAATCTTTGTTATAGAATCTTTGTTATAGATATTATCTAGGTAGGCCTCATGATATTCTTTATGGATAGGCTCCACATACGTTTTCCTTCCAACAGATCCAACGGTGAAACTAATCTCATCTATGAGTACTCAACTGACAAAATCCTCTTCTTGAACTTGAAGATGGTATGATTTTCAATGGCCTAGTCAATACTGACGAGTGATGGGTATCAATTACTTTCATCAACAATTCTATCACTTCAAAATATGCATAATTTCAAAGCCCCTCCACTTCGATATTTACTCTAGGTAGTCGACCAACTGGAATAACCTTTAACTGATTCGTCGACATAAGTTGGAGAAGGGACCATACTATTTGGTCTTCCCCATACTTTCCCATGTTTTCTTTGTTAGAATCTTAAAATCTAAGACCAAGTTTAATATAATGAAATCCATATCATAATCTCCAATTTGATCTTTCATACACAACTCTCGTCGAGTATTCCTTCTTCTATGAATGCGATTTACAATTTTTTCTTGTCGAGGATCTTCTTTAGGTTCTTCTAATATACTATAAAACCATTGTGACTCATTCTCATCTTTAACTAAATCCAAACAAAGTTTTAAGAAACTCTTGAGAGTACTTACCTTTCTT
Source organism: Pseudotsuga menziesii (assembly GCA_001517045.1). Taxonomy (NCBI): domain Eukaryota; kingdom Viridiplantae; phylum Streptophyta; class Pinopsida; order Pinales; family Pinaceae; genus Pseudotsuga; species Pseudotsuga menziesii. The sequence continues at coordinate 63,741 of LPNX010173437.1, forward strand.
GTATATTTCTCTAGTAGAGACCAGTCGAACCGAGGTGGCATATCATATATTGGTCTTTCATCAAATACATGAAGACCATTCCAAGTTGAGGATCCATTATCCCATCCTATGAATTCATCCCCTTCCTTAAAGAACACGACTTCTCTTTTTGCACATGAAAGGGAATCCGACATTGTACTATTGCTTGAATCCTTGAATCTTGCATATGACTTTCTTTATATTCCCCCATCACAACTCCTTCTCTAGTCATAATAGAGATAGTTGGTGGCTTCTCTCTAGGTTTAGTGGTAAGCTACGGTTCTTCATGAACTCATATTCAGGGTGCCCATATCACAATTGAAGGTGAAAGATACCCCATACATGCTATATCTAGTGGTTTGAAGACTCTTACATGGTGTGTAAGCTTGAGAAGTAAGGTTTTGGGTTGGAGTCTCTTGTTTCCCTCCCTTGACTATAGTCAAGTACATGAGAACTACCATGATTTCTATGACCTCTCAATTGAACCCTAGTATCAATTCAAATACTAAAGAATCCTTGTAGAGGGATCATGCTTCTTTTTACTTGTCATTTATGGAACTTGATATTGAGAAAGTTCAATTAGGTTTTGGGGCCCTCCCCCCCTTGAACTGTTAATGTTTTAATGAGTATCATGTGATGTTGTACCACTCGTAGCACTCATCGTGTTTAATATTTTGAACAACCTACTAGACTTCCTTCTTTCATTCCTCAACAACTTCAAGAGGGGTACTAGAAACTAGCCTAGCTTCTAGTTCTTCATTTTTCGGTCGGAAGCTAGTAATGGCTTCCCTTAAATTTAGTATATTGGCCTTTGGGACCATGTCCGACATAATTGTCCCTTTTGGTAGTCCGCGATAGGAATATTCAATAGCATTTTCTAATATTTTCTTGTCTTTCCGTAGTTTCTCTTTCTATTGTTAAAGTTTTGCAGACTTTGTCTCCAAAGAAGATACTTGACTTTTAAATTAATTCATTTTATCATACTCCAAATTCTCCCCTGTGTTGACGTCATCTACATCCTTTTTTTGAATATTGTATAATATGAACATTGGGAGAACATTAATGTCGAATTTATATATGACATATTATGGATTGTGGCATTCAACTCTACATTTCCTAGATCCAGTGTTGTAGGTACTATCTGCACACTCTTCTCCTTTGATGGAGTGGTGACCTATGTAGGTCGACAATAAGATTTTATAGCCTCTAACTGCCTCAATTCTTGTTGCTTAGTAGTCTCTAATGGAGTGATTCCAATACAAACCTCCTTAACAACCTTACCGAGCACATGTAGGATATCAATGAATTCCTTGAAAGACTGTGTTTCAGTCATTGTCCAACTTTTACTTTTCTTTTGCAATTCCAACCTTCCTTTCGAACAAGTTATTGGACTCATCAGATGTTAACCCTCGCATAGTGGTTCTTTGAAAAAAAAAATCTTATTCTTCTCTTTCCTCACCAGCCCAACAACATTTCTTTTGGACAAGAAGGTACGTATAGCACATATCCAGTTTTGTTGGGGTTGCATTTGACTCTTGGTTATGATCGGGGTGGGAGATGGGAAGGTCACCTTCATCTTGATATGTGATATATGTACCTTCTTGTCAAGGTTCATCCTCAACAAAGATTTGATAATATTAGATAGAAGGTTTCCATTTTTTTTGGTTGTTCTTGAACAATGGGATCCATGTCTTCTTGGTTCAACTTAAATTGTGTTGTTAAATTTTATTCTCAATGTTCATCCTCATTGGAAGGAAAATGTGTTGGGTCCCCACTGTAAATGTCAAGAAATTTCAATATTTTTCCACAGTGGAAGCCTTCATGTCATGGAAATTTCACTACATCGGTGCGTAGTCCTTCAGCATGAATAAAAAATTTGACATTGTTGTCTAGCTACCTCTCATGGTTGACAATAAACCACAAGTTATGATAAGGAGCCCCTCGAAAAGGGAAATTGACATCCATGCCGTGATAATTTGGTGGTTTCCCCATGAAACAAAGGAAATCAAAATTAAAAACTAAGAATACACAAATTAATTACCTTCTTCGTGGGAATAGATAGCGTTAGCTAACAACTCGTTTAAAAGGAATTTCATCCAGTTTTGATGTATGATTTTAACACACTTCTCTGTCGCAGCTATAACTTCCACAATACATTCAACCTGATCATTATTAAATATTTTATGGATAGTTCCTTCACCAGAAACTTGACAGTTTTATCATTGATAGAGGCTATGTCGAAGCCCCTCGTATCGCTTGTTAGACTATACTTCTCTCTCATTCTTGTAGTGAAGTGTTTGTCTTGCTCCTTTCCTATGAAGAACTGTGTAGGGTCCACCCCTGCCTTGGGAAATCCCGTAATGCTAGAAATAAAGTGGACATTAATAGAGACTTTAGTGTCCAACGAAATACACCCACCATGGAAGAAAACAAACAATTGATTCAATAAATTATTAATTGGTCCGTGCAACCCCAAATCCCATTCCATAGGGACCAAACTAATTGTCCTATGTTGGCTGTAGGGAAATTTAGGAAGAATTTTGCCATAATTCTTGCTCAAAAAGATGAATATTTCGGTCGTAAGGAGAGAATAAGATGCAATGGCAGTAGCTGTGACTAAAGGAGCCACGTCAAAAGAAGAATAAATCAAGTCAGAAACTAGAGTTCAACTAATTTTGGGGAAATAGTTAGTTAGAAAAAAGATTTATTTTATTAATAAAGCATGACTGTATTTTGGGCCAATAGTGCCTATTTTAAGATGTAATTGAATGGATTAAAATAGAAAGAAATACTATTTACTAAAAGTTGAGAGTTAATCAACGGTTGAATCAAGAATTATAAAAGCATAAAAGCTTATAAAATCATGAACCCAAGTTGTGTTGGTGGGGATCGATCATAGAGGGAGTTTCTTAGTTAGAGAAATGATCCAGGTTGTGTGCAGCTCGATGATTCAAAGAAGAAGAGAATAGATATAGAGAGAGAGAGCATGAGAGGAGAGAAGAATGTATGAGTTGTAAAGAATATATGAAGAAGAGTCTGCAAGCCAAGTGTTGAAACCAAAGGTGCTAAACTAGTTCTCATGCTAGATGAAGAAAACCTTTGTGATTTTTTCCGGATGGGTTTCCATGTTATATCTTGTCTTTTTTTATCTTTGATTTTTATGTTTATTTCAAATGCATGTCTTTCATGAATGAGTCGATTTGAATATATCGCACGACCTCTATTATGAATAAAGATATATATATATACTTGTCGCACATCCAATAGGTTAAATATGTGCTAATGCTTTATGTTAATTACTACGAGTTGTGGCAATGGATCAGTATATAGCTACCTTGAAATAATGAATGAAAACATATGTATAATTCTAGGTTTTGGTCGAGTGATTTGATAGAAATGTAAGAGATAAATCCTTGAGATAACTACAGAAACCCAGTTCTGGTAGTCCCCATAAGATGTATTGGGTGAGACCTCATCTACATCGTAGGTGTTACCGACACAATTCTGCTCTGTTGGGATGATATCTTGTTATTTGTTGACGAACAAGGAATATGAACCTAGGTAGAATGGAAGTATGCTAACTAATGGTTTCATTACTGAGACCTGAATCGTTCTAGTGAAGTTATGTTTTGGCACCCGACGAAGCCAGATATTCAAGATTGGGTTGATTATAAGGCACTCAAGTTTGTACAGGAAGAGGGTAAATGATCGTGACTGAGTCCGACAGAGTCGTTGGAGTGATACGTTTACACATATATCCATGAGTTTTTCTTTAGTGAATTTCCCATTTTTTTGCATGAGTGGTTGTTAAAGCTTGCAACATAGAAGAAAAAATTTCAAGGTGTAGAACCAATAGAGTGGAGTCCTGAGTTGATCCAATGACTGAAAAGTGTTATAAATCCTTTATCTAGGGTTTTCAACTTCTCCATTGACAATATTCTGGAAGGATATATTACAAAAATCACAATTAATACTATAACATCGTATCACTAATACATAATATCAAAATTATGATGGTTTTTTGTTGCTATTTCCACGTTTTGTCATCTCAATTGCGACAATAATAGTCACAACGTTTAGTGACACTTATTTCGTGGATTTAACGACAAAATTTATAAGGCATCGATATAGAACCGAAAACTGGCCGCCACATGTCTCTTGTACGGTGGCCTTAAAATCGATTTTTTAGAATCCATTTTCTACGTTTCGTCACTCTATCGACAAACTTTTCATCCAAATAACGACATAAATATGGCCAAAACCTGCTAGACAAAATCTAGCTTCCACGTAAAACCATGGAACACTTTCAACGAACGTTTGTCTCTCTATCGATGAATTCTAGAATCTGAACATAAATTTCTTCCACGCAAAACCATGGAATGCCAATCTCTATCGATGAAATTTGTGATGGTTTTTCGTTGTTATTTCCATGTTTGGTCACCTCAATTGCGACAATAATAGTCGCGATGTTTTGTGGCACTTATTTCATCTCTATAATTTGACGAATGTTATATCCATCAATATAAAGATGAAAAATTTCCCCCACGTGTCTTCTATATAGTGGCCTTGAAATTGATTTTTTTTAATTCATTTTCTACGTTTCGTCACTCTATCGACAAAAGTATCGTTCCTGTAATGATGAAAATATGCCCAAAACCTGCTAGGAAAAACTTTGATTCCACGCAAAACTGTGAAACAGTTTCGACAAATGTTTGTTTCTCTATTGATGAATTCTGGAATTTGAACATAAATTTCTTCCATGCAGAACCGTGGAAAACCAATCTCTATCGATAAATTATACAAGTTGAACGACAATTGTTCCACAAAACTACGTCGCTATAGAGACTATATTCATGGAAATCCACCCGGGGTTTTGACAGTTTTGTAAGACCCACGAAGAAAGTTTGTCGATATTGCGATGAAACCTAGAGGTTTAAAAAAAATTAAAAAGTCATGGAAAGGAACATTCCTTTCCACGGTTTTGGATCTTCAATAAGTTATTGTGATTAATCTGCAGTCTCGTGGACCTTTTAATTCTATTTTAGACCAAATTTAATCAGCGCTACAGAGCATATTTCCAGAAGGTAATTCCGAGCCACAAACTAGGGAAAACCTAGGATGTGATTTGATGTTTTAGGGATGATTATAATACATGTAAATGTCCTAAATTTTTAGATCTTATAACTAGAAAATGAAAGATGAATTGAGATTTAAAATGGCATAGAAGATGTGATTAGTGCCTAACAAATCCAAGTTAGGCAGATGAGGTCAATTGAGGAACTCATGGAGGCTTTAGTGAAATAATTTTACATTCCTCCTTCCTTCCATCATCATTTTGGAAGAAGATGGAGAATTCTACATGCTAGGACCCAGGATACTTGTGCATAGAAAATCATGCATGCTTCTTCACTACAACACAGAGATGAAGGTTGCAAAAACATATTTTCAAGTTTTTCAAACTTGAATCCTCATTCTACCTAGTTTGTTAGAGGGGGGGATTTTTTCCCATGTGGTTTTTCCCTGGTAACTTGTATTAAGAAGTTTCTTTGATTTAGCTGTAATGGGTGACCTATGGTCTTAGTTACCAAGGACAATAATTTGTCCAAGTTAGCATTTGGTGGGTGTGTTAGGATTGTATTCCTCCCTTGTCCAATTTGGTCAATCATGTCTAAATTAGGAGTCTTTTCAGTCTATATTTAGTCACTAGCATCATTGGGCCCACATGGCCTGATTGGGCCACATGTCCTGGTTACTAGAGTATGGGGAACACTAGTTGAGGCTAACTACCATTGAATTCAGTTTCATGCATCAATTTAGGATCCTCCTATACCAATCCCTATAAGTTAGGAGCGACTGGGAGTGCTGGAATGAACCTCCTTAAGTTGATTTCAGTTAGTGACTAGTTAATCCTATTTAGGAGTCAGTTACATCCAGTTACATTCAGTTAGTGCCATTCATTGATTGATTGAATGTGGGAAGGTGCAATTTCTCACCTACTAGATTTTGTTAGGATAGTTAACTGATTCTAATTGATTGATGCACTGATTGAGGAAACTGGGGCTAACTAGTTGAGCTCCGATAATGATTTAGACATGTCTAGTTATCCATGCAGTTAGGTAGAGTCAATCAATTCAAATTCCTATCTCATGCATTCGAATTGACTGGTTATTAATACCAGTGTATTACATTATAATTAATTTTGATTAATGAAAGCATTCACAATTGCAAGACATTTTTTCATTGTTTCATTCTTTAATTTTTGAGTAAAATTGTCTAATCTATCTTGTGAGTTGTGTGTTGGTTCATTGATCTATGTGCTAAATTTTATACAAGGGCCATACAACATATCACTTTTCATGTTATTTTAGAGCATATTTCTTCTTACAACTCATTCAAGAAGTGATTATTCATCAACTAAAATGATTCATACAATAATCCTCATGCATACCTGCTCATTAATCCATAATACCTTAATCTGTTTCAGTCCTATAATAATCATGTAATGTCCACCAAAGACAATCCTTCATGAATCACTTAACATACGAGCATCCTTGTTAGTACATTCACTAGAATGAGTTGATCAGAACCCATCAATTTGAATACACAACCACAATACATTAACCAGTATTTATCAAGCCAAAGATGATTTCCATTTAGTGTGCTTCAAGGGAACTAGATGTCACCAAGAGGCGACAGGGTTGAAACCTATGGCTCTAATATCATATGTAACATACCTCAAATTCCAGAAATAAAAAATATCTATAACCATAAATTATTGGAGATATTAATAAAATAACTGATTGCTATGAGGCATTACAAACAAATAAAGAGTTTAAAGCATAACCCTGGCCATATGAAATGATCATCATATCCTTAAAATCTTAGAAACCCTTTTTCCAAAAAGAATAGATTTTCAAACAAAAAATAAAAAAGCTAAGTTATTGTTCTTCCGCAATAACCATTCCACGGTTTTGATTCTGCATTCCACAATGCAAAATGTGGAATCAAAAATTTCATTAAATAAATCGTTTACCTTATGCACCATTGATTCCTTGCAAAATCAACCATGATCGTCGATCTTGACTTGATGAGTATTGTGGGTTGCGGAAAATCTAGATTTCGTTAAATTAATCCCTTACTTTCAATACTCTACAAATGCGGATTGAGGGTTGAAGGTTGAGGAAACTCTAAATTCCGTCCACTTAGTATTTTACTTCCCTCCTTCTGCATTCTACAAACGCGGATTGCAGGTTGTGGGTCATGGAAACTCCAAAATATGTGAATTTAATGTCTCACTTCTGGCCTTCCTCATTCTACATTCCGCAAAGGTGGGTTACAGGTTGCGAGTTGTGAAAACTCCAAAATATGTGAACTTAATCTTTCACCTCTGACCTTCTGCATTTTCCACTCCACAAAGGAGGATTGCGGGTCACAGTTTGCAAAAACTCCAAAATCCGTTAACTTAATATTTTATACTTTCAGCATTGTTGATTTCTTGCGGCTTAAGTCCCCATTGTTGGTTTGATTCTTTGTGGATTCCATAGGGGAACCTTTATGACCAATATCAACCATTGATCTTCTTTGTGGATGCAATCTAGAACCTCTATCTGATTCTTTGTGGATTCCACAATGAAACCTTCTCGACTATTATCAGCTGTTTGTCTTCCTTGCGGATGAAATCTTGACTATTGATCTACTTCTTTGTAGATTGACGTTTAACCTTATGGATTGTAGAAAGTGGGTTTCCTTAGAATTTTTCGAAACTAAACCTCCGCAACTTTTGTGAACCGTTGATCTCGTTGCATATTTGATCTGGACCATTGATCTTCTAAATCGGTGGATCAACATTTAACTTTGCAGATTCAAGGGTTTGTAGTTTGATTTCGTCTTCTCTGTTTATAATTTTAATAGTCAAGCCCTAACTGTACTAAGTTGATTAGTGATTCAGACAACCAATCTTTAAGGTTTCCTTTGTGTAAAACACAATAATTTTCATTTGTGGCACATACATAGTAGATATCTAGGCTATAAAAACATTACAAATTCATTCCACATTCAATAAGAATAAATAGGTTGAGCAGAAATGATACGAACAAATAATTGCGTGTTAAATGTAGGAATACACAGTACATTTTAAAAAGGAATAGAGGATCCAATCCATTATATACAGAATCATGAGCTCTAAATTCTTCAAGTATCAAATTTGAAACTATATCCACAACAACCAGTTCTACCAACTTATGCTGAGAACGAGTTATTAATCACTACAGTAATATCATTGTACATGCCTAATATACATCAGAGAAAGAGGGATATTTGTTCTATAGAAATGCATAACCCTACTGCTTGGAGATGTAACTATACCAGGGATGATTTCAGGTGCGAAATTTAGTCCATTGGCAAAATTAATGGAGTTTCATATTTTCCTTGGGTGAATTTATTATATTAAAATTTTTTTTAGGGTTAATATTAAATATCCCATTTTTTATTTTCAAACAAAAATTAAAAACATAGTTAGCCCAACGATATTTGGTTGGAAATTATTGCAAAAACCATTTTTTCCCTTTGAAATTTGCTCTGGATCCAGCTTTCGCCTACGATTTCCACCATGGGTTTCAGATAGAGGTCCTGTGCACCAGCGATTTCCAGCATGGGCTTCAGATGGACGTCATGTTTGCCAGCGATTTCCAGCATGGGTTTAAGATGGAATTCATGTTTGCCCTTAATTTCATGAAATGGTTGTTTTTTAGTCTTATTCAGCCTCCATTTGGTTTCAGAGCCTCTGTTCGTCCTTGAAATCAAGAAATGAGATTTTTTGGACCCTCATTCACCTCGATTTGGCTTCTAAATCTCTTGTTCCTCTTGTATTTGGCATTATTCGAAGTCCCATTCACCTTGATTTTGGATATTTATCATTTCTAGACTCTATAGCCCCATTTGGCTTATGAATGATGGGTTTGCTCAGTTTATGCACAATTATTTAAGACCAAAGAACATCTATGGTGACCACAACAAATTCAAGAAGAATTTGTACTAGATTTACGTGCCAACGAAGTTCGAATTCAGTCTCTGTTGCATCTAGATTCTGTGTGTTAGTCTTCACATGACTCTAAGTCTTTGAGCTACAGGTTAGTCTCTCTCAATTCATATTTTGGGTGCTCAATCTGATCGAATTTCACAGTTGAAATTAAATTATTTTGGCTTACTGAGCTACGGTTATTGTTGCTATTAAGTTGATTTCTTGGGTTTTTTTCGGATGATGGAATAGGCCCTATGACCTAGGGAATAACTCTCCTACATATTATTCTAGTAGGTCATGACCTCTCTAGAGAAATTCATTATTTCACCCTGGTACTCTCAGTGAGATTATACTCTTGAATAATAATCTGTCAGCCTCACTGCCATCTAATTTTGGGTTGCTGAAAAATCTGATTGTCTTTGATGAGAGCTCCAATAAACTGGTTGGGCCTCTTCCAAACAACATTGGGGAGATGGTCATCTTGGAACAATTGGATGCTGCCCACAATATCTTAATATCCAAGACCTTCCCGAGCATCTATGAATTTCCCAATTTGGATAATTTTACTTACTCCTATAACTTCTTTACCATAGAGGCACCCAATTTCCTCGCCCTTCCCAGTAGAAGCGCTACCTTCAATAATGAGATAAATTGTATCCCTAGCAAGTATGAGCAGAGAAAACTCCATCAATGTTTAGCTTCCTTGTCTTGACCTAGTGTAGATAAAAATGTCAGAGGCAAGAATCTCAAGTATTGGGCTCAACTTCAAAAGTATAGATTCACATGAAAAATGGATGGTGGATGCACCACATTCTCTATGGTATTTTTTAGTTTTAAGCTTAAGATACAATTTAGTATTTCTGGATTTCAAATTTTAGATCTATATTTTCACTCTTTTAATATTTGTGTCTCATGTCAAAAAATTCCACTATTAAATTCATTAATATGCTAATTTCTATTGTAGTTTTCTTGTTTTGATTCCCAAGTAGAATAAGAAGATTGAGATAAATAAATCCTAATTTATACTACAATTTTCTTGTTCTGATTTCCAAGTAGAATAATAAGAATAAGATAGATATAACATATAGATCGACACAATAATACCTTACAAAACTGTAGGAGTTAATGTTCAAATAATGTCCCAATTGTATTGTACACCAATGTTGCTTCACAGGAAATACTTAAAAGGTTAAATTGAAATAATTCCATATTTTTTATTCAAAATTTATGTGTTGTCCTTCAAACTAGTTCATGGTTACTTCCACATTGTTCAAGTTGTCATTTTTTGAACAACAAAAGATGATTTTTAATCATTTCACAAGAATTTTACAAGGCGTGTGGCCATGATTATTTGGCAATCAGAACTGATCTGCTCAAACCATTTTGTTTTCTATTTTTTCTATTTTAATTTATGAACCTCTAATGTGCAATAGATTTTTGCTAATTGTATCATGGTAAGTTACTTTAATACTGATGTATTTACTTAACTTGGAAGAGTTACAAGAGGTAAGCTTCACAACTCAAAATGACTTTAAAATTGACCGTAATGTTAGTAAATCCTATGTTGTCTATCCCATAACACCAAAATTGTACACCATAGCCAAACATTAATAAATAACAAAATGGAAAGAGTCTACATACCAAAATATTGTAGGTCTGTGAGTTGGACTCTACATATTGAAGTTTGCATATTGGAATTGTTGAAGGCTAAGCATTGGGAAGGTATTTTTTTGTTCAATTATCACCTTCTTAGTTATCCCCATTCATGTCTTAATTGTCCGTATTTGATACCCTTGCTTCCTTTATCATCCCACCTTTGACGTGATTTGGAGTTAATTTTGTTAATGAGTGCTATGGAACTGCCACTTCTTTCATAGGACCTGAGCTAGGCATTGTTATAGTAGTCCTCTTTGTTGGTCTCCTCTTGCCTTGTTTCAAGGCACATAGATTAAGTCTTTGTTGATGACAACTGGTGTTCATAGTCACATAGGTTCTTTGTGAATTCCTTCACATGGGTGGTAAGAGAGTTTCATTTTGAAAAATTGGCTACTTGGGCACTTCTCAAATTGGAATTAGAGTTCTTTGGTAGATGAACTGCATGGTGTATCGTTTTGTTGAGGTCTCAGTTTTGTAACAATTAGTAGTGTAAGTGTGAAATTGATGTTAATAAGGAGAATCCAATGAGGAAGTATGGGACTGTGTCACTAATACATGAGCTGAGCACAAAAAAAAAAAATCTAATAAGGAACTACTGATAGCATTGGGGGAGAATGATATTGCTTAGATTCTATTGGATATTTCATCAAGCTAAGAGTATTACTGCAGGATGAGTTCAAATGAATATCTTGTGCTTGACAGGACCTGCTCTCATTTGCAAACAAATTGGTTTATGAGTTAAAATTTCTATGGACTTGTGTAAAACATATTGTTTTAAGTTAGAGGTCAATGATTTAGATTTGGTAATGATTTTTGACATGTTAAAATGCATGTGGGGAGGTCGCCCCATTCATAATGTCAATGATAAGATTGGAGTCCCATGCATTTATGATGTCTCAAATATCTAATTTGGATATTAGTTTTAGGCCTTTTCATAAAATGAGTGCTTCTCAAATATTGTTCGTGGTTTTCCCATGCACTCTAGGCTCATGCAAATTTAGTCTTGGCTTTCCTTTTGGTATGTAATGAGTGTCTTTCTCTAGCACTACCTGGTTTGTTTTTGTTGTCCCTTCAAAGAATAGGATACTACCAAAGAGAGTGGTTTGAACTAGGGGGAGGATCTCAGAAGGGGAGTTTGAATATTGAGTTCAATCCTTGAGACCTTATCATTTGACCCATTGCAAATACTTAACTGTATTGAGTTTCCTTTATAGAAGATGATCTTATTCCTCGTGTTTCAGTAATGGCTCTGTGTGTCAAAATATGGCTTGTAGTCTGGTACTCCAAGCAGAAATTTGCATGTCCTTTGGCCCTGGCCCCTTAGTCACCTCCTTTCAAGTTTGTTTGAAAGCCATCAATGAAGAACTGTAGTGCAGATCTTGGAGAATGCATGCCCCTATGATGGTTTTGTAATTATTCGGATTTCAGTGACCAAGCTTGGGTAAACTAGAACAAACAACATTATTAAACAAATCAACAGTGTGAGAGTTGAGAGAGTGAACACCATGTTTGAGGAATTTGGCTTGGATGTTGCTCATCTCTATTCTGGTGATGACCTCATGCAAAGAAGTAAGATATTTTTCTTAATAAATAAGTATTAATGGTATGCCATTGCTCAAATTGTTATAAATATTGATTTACCTTAGTCATTTGTTTCTTGTTAATAGAAACATTTCTTTGTATATTCTGTTGTTCACAGAGGTTCAAAGGCTTTGAGTGGCTGCTTTGCATTTTTGTAATACTGAATCACAACAAAATTTCTAGCAGTTATTAAAGTACCCATGAATCATGTGATTAAATTGCCCATAAAACTGTGGCATCATTCACAATATGTGCTCTCATAAATATTAATGTGTTAAATAATTTTTTATATATCTGTAGATTGTTATAGTTAGTTAAAACATTGGGTACCTTTGATCTTGTAATTTTAATACTGAATATGCACTATAATATATTATGATTTGTATAATTTCTATCATAGTTATGGATAGTCTAACAAATTATTTGATGATAATGCGAATAGAGGACACTGGTAATGTCCCAGTAAAGGTTTCACATAGTAAGGAAAGCACTACTTGGCTTGTGGTGAGTTGGAAGTTGAATGTCAGTACTATGCAGCATGGCATACAAAGCACAAAAATTGCTATCGCCTTCACATTATGTTAGGAATGTAGTGGAGAGTTTGTACCTTATCTTGAAAAACCAATATTTGCATCCCTTCCATTGCGATATTATGGTTTGAAATTTATTTTTCAAGGGGATTTTACATTGCAATCATCTAGGGAGGAGGTTGAGACTCGATGGTTGTAGTGATAGTGCTTGGAACCAATAGTAACTTTCAGAATTTATAGAGTTTGTCAAGGTTTTATAGTCTTTTAGGTCTCTTCATCACTATCAATTAAATTCTTGAAAAGTTCTCACTTTATATGAGTTTTGTCCCATTGGTCGAAAAAAATATTTCAGTTCCATGAAAGACAATTTTTGAGTTATAGGTTTTTCCCTACTCCCTTTAAAAATATCCACATAGAATGGAATTCACCCTAAAGAAAATTAAAATGATATGGATGTTCAAAATGATCTACACTCCACAAATTTCTTTGATCGAAAAGTCAGAAATTCTTATTTGAATGCACATCAAGAAAGCATACCTGGCCTTTGCATTATTTCTAACCAACCTTCACTAATATCATTGCCTATTAGTTCAGATAGATGTGAAGAGTGTTCTTTCTTAGATTTCAGTCTTATGCATTTGATAGGAACATGTGATCTTCTATCACAACAGTATCAATCTTCAAGGAAGATTACTATGAACAGATCAAAGAGCAAAGTTTCTTTTAAGTTTATTACTAACTTTACAATACCATCTCACTTTTCAAATGGTAAGAACCTTGGCTCAATAGCAGTTCATTACGTTCAATTTTTGTCATGATAAACAATGTCGTTTTAATTATCACATTGTGCACTAATGAATGGAATGTCTCATGATTGTTTGTAGTGGATTATCCAAAAAGTGCTGCTGAACATATTTACAGAAGATTTTGTGTATTTTGTGCATTGTATCATTTTCATATGGACGTTCATTTTTCTCAAGATTTAATGTTTCATTCATTACATTTTAGTGGCACTAAATGGAATATTCGTTGATTTCTTAGCCAAGATTGATTCGTATATTTGTTGTTTAACGAATTTCTAAGAGTTATAGAGTGGATCCACCCTAGAGGGTCTGTCTTGGCATTGTGTTCTACCTTGAGTTTTCCATTCCCTTCTTGAATTTACTCCATTGATTTTGCATCCAAAACCTTCATGTGACAAGCTTCTGTTACGAGTAGTGTATTCAGATGGAGTGTTATAACTTGTATCATCCCAAAAAACTAATGAATGTTGTCCTCCCTCACATACTTCCCTTGCATATGGCTTGTGCCACCTTCTGCCACAAAGTGATGGCCATGAATGCCAACAAGTGGTGTTACAAGAAGTAGCATGTCCCATTTTGTCCCCAAAATCCCATTTGGGTTTTTTCACCATGCCGTTATTGTTGAGTGAGTTATATGATAAAGAAACAAACCTCGTATTGCTAAGGATATCATGGAGGGTTGTAGTTTCTTCATGATCCCAGTGATTGCTTCAAAATATGGTGGAGGGTTGTAGTTTCTTTGTAATGTTGTTAAGTGTCATATGACTAAGATTTGATATGATGAAAAAGTTATGGTTGTTGGTTGATTTCTTTATAGTTAATTACACATGCAGTTATTACATCATGTACAACCCAATAGTAAGCCTTGGAATCCTACAAAATTGGCTCATCAAAGGGATACAATAACAGAAAGGGCATTATTCCTTTTGGAGGAGCCAATCTTATGAAACCTTTTGGGTATAAAAAAATGCATAGGGAATTATGTAGTTACCATTCTATTATGAACATGTCCTCGCAGGTAGCTGATAAATGCTATTAGGTAAGAATAAAAACAACATTGTCATTTTAGATAGTAAGGCATATTTCTGATATCCTGATTTACCACATACAACAAGAGATTTGATGGGATTATTTAAATAATGAAGTGAATTCAAAGAATTCCTAAGCATAACAATAATATAATTTAATTTCAATCTACCTAGGGCCTAACTAGGACACCTTGTGGACCTTAAAAATTATACAAGGTTAAGTCCTCTTTGCACATAAAGATCTTGAAAGGTTTGACTTACTTTTGATGCATTTTTCTAATGCAATATACTATTTGCAATTGATAACTACTCAAAATGATTGTATAGCAAGGGGTGGTAGATGTATTCCAGGACCTGGATACAAGATCATGAGAGGTACCCATGGCAAAAAATAGGATAATACAATGGAATTTCCATGACATATGTGAACAAGGATACACCTACAAATTGTAAGATTTACCACATCCTTCCCATACAATTGTCCCGTTGTGATAGCACCTTCAAAAGAGCTTGCAGAATGAGTTGTATTTTGCAATGTGCAGGTGGTAGTTTGTTAATATTCAAACTAGAGTTCAGAGAAATGCTGTTGAGAAAGTCACAATAACATAGCATAAAACTAGAGGAATATCACTAAAATTACCAAGACATAGATTGCCATTTTTTTCAGTAGTGCGCTGAACTTGTTGAGGATGGAATCCTTGTACCTCCTAAGGAGGAAATTTGTGCTTTTATAGCTGAAAAAGTAATTGAATTGCGAGAGATATATCTGGAAAAGAGAAATCAGCTTAGGAAGAGGCCACAAACAGTGGATGAGTAGCTTCCCAATAAAGAAACAAGTGGTAGCTTATCTGCACTCACAACTTATTGCTATCAAGCTAGTATTCCTATTAGAGATGGTTATGTGGTCAAGTTACTCAAAGAACAATAACTGTTGCATAACGTGGAGGACCCAAAGCATCCTAATAATGAGCCCCTCTACATAGAACCTGATTGGGAACTTATATGATCTTCGTTTTTGATAATCCACCAACGAAAGTGGCTGTTGTAATAGTTAAAAACATGCATGAGGGATTCAAGACAATGTATTTTTATGGTGCACGTTGTCAATTTGGTGCAGGTGCTGGGGTAACTTTTGTTTCACTAGTTATAACTCCTCTCCATATTCATTTTCCTTAAAATTTGATGCAGCTAACAATGTGACTAAATATGATGCCTTGCTTTTGGGTTTGAAACAAGTAAAGGATATCAATTTTAAAACATTAAAAAGTCAAAGGAGATTCAGAATTTTAGACTTGATTGTGAATCAAGTACGGAACCAGTGTGAAGCAAAATATTGTCTTTTGAAGCAATATTGACATGTTGTATCATGTATGGTATGAGATCAAGGCATTTAATGATTTTGACATAGTTTATATCCCACAAAATGAAAATCATTAATCAACAAGTAGATGCTATGATAGGTTCAAATGCGGGATTTGAACCATGCACAACAACGTCCTTTTCAAAGTACCATGTGGTGATTAGGTTTCGACCATCCATTTGTGACAACTTCGGAAACTAGCATCTATTTGAAGATGATAGGAATTGTGAATTTTTTGAATAGTATAAATGCAACTGCCTCTCACTAGATTGATCAGGGATAGGAAAACAGTGACGAGGAGTGAAAAATGGTACAACTCAAAAGTAATAAAATCCCTAGATGTTTGGTACCTTTGGAAAAAAAATCTTGTTGATTCTGTTGCTTTTAAAGGTTCAAAGGTCACTCATAAGTATGAGCAGGTCATTGAACTCAATATGGGTTTTAAGGAAAGTCCAAGACCAATGAATATTGCTCAAGTATGCACTCTAGAATGGAAAAATATTGAGGAGTTTATCTGTGATTATAAATGTGTTTTTGCATGGTCATATGATGAGCTAAAAACCTACAGTACCGAGGTTATCAAGCATAAAATTCCTTTGAAAGAACAATCCAAACCTTTCAGGAAGACACAAAGGCACATGAATCCCAAGTTGGCTCCCATCATAGAAAAAGAGTTGTAGAAGTTGTTCAAAGTAGAAATTATCACTACAACTTATTACTCATAGTGGGCATCCAATGTTGTACCAGTCCATAAGAACGATGAGATTAGAATTTGCAATATTTTGAAATTTGAACCTTGCGTCCTCAAAAGATAACTATATTTTGCCAAGCATGAAATAGGTGTTACAATTACAAGTGCTGGAATGATGTCCATGTTGGATGGATTCTCACTGTACAACCAGGTGCTAGTTGATGAAAATGACTAATACAAGACAGCATTCACCATCCTTGTGGGACGTATTCCCATGTCTGTGTGACTTTTGTGGATTGTTAAATGCTGGGACCAGATTCCAAAGAGCCATATGCTTCTCTCATTTCCTTAATAAAGTTTTCATGGTTTACCAAGACGATTTGACAGTTTATTTCAATTGCAGGGGATACCATTCCATGCTCCTGAGGAAGATCTTTGATAGACATAGATCCTTTGGAATCTCACTTAACCCAAAGAAGTCTGTTTTTGGGGTAGTCGAAGGCAAATTATTGGGGCATATGGTGTCCAAAAGACAAGGTAAAAATAGATCCAGCAAGAGTGCAATCTTAAAAGAGATTCAGTTACCCAAAATTAAGAAGGGTATCCAGTCCTATGGGAGCATAAATTTCCTACTAATATTTGTGCAGGATTTCGTTGAAATCACTTATGCCATCTCAAGTATGCTGAAAAGGGGACATGAAAAGGGAGAAACTAGGGAAACAATGTAAATTCAAAAACCTCTGGTTGGGCCCTTCCCAAATAAAGTGAAAAAGTAGGGAAGAACAGTTTGTGTGTTAGTACAAGTGTATCTTTGGGGAAAGTAAGGGTATGTATTTGTTGGGATTTAAGAAACCTTATGCATCAATCACAATCCCAACAGGTGTCTCCTAAGGTCAAGTTTTGTGCATCGAAGACCTTATCCAACCTTAGGGATATGATACTAACAAGAGTGATTGACTTTTAAGAGAAAAACATCATTGAAGACCATTGGGATCTCAACATCCCACAAGAGAGTTTATACCTTAGAGTGGTGGACACAATTCTTACTTAATATTTGTTTATATAATTTTGCAACTCTCTCGAATTATTGTTGTATCAGGTTTTACTCCATGTTACCGGTTGGTGAAAAGTATTTTCACAGAGTAAAATCAGATTTGGGACACCTTTATCTTAGGTCAAAGTCTGGATAAGGCCTATGATTTTTGTGTGTGTCAGTACAAGTATATCTCTTGGGAAAGTAAGGGTATGTATTTGTTGGGATTTAGGAAAGCTTATGCATCAATCACAATCCCAACATGTGTCTCCTAAGGTCAAGTTTTGTGCATCGAAGACCTTATCCAACCTTAGGGATATGATACTAACAAGAGTGATTGACTTTTAAGAGAAAAACATCATTGAAGACCATTGGGATCTCAACATCCCACAGGAGAGTTTGTACCTTAGAGTGGTAGACACAAGTCTTACTTAATATTTGGTTATATAATTTTGTAACTCTCTGGAATTATTGTTGTATCAAGTTTTACTCCATGTTACCGGTTGGTGAAAAACATTTTTCATTTTAATATTTTTAGTCTAAGAAATTTCTTTTGTAAAAGTTCGATCAAAAGTGGTTAAGTCAAGTAAGTTGAAAAAAATCGATCCAAGTAAACCCCTTTCTAGGTAAGTTTTCCATTTTTAAATGTCATCCTAGGTATGTAGATAGAGACAATTATGAACATTAGGATGTTTGATTTACTACCATAGACACAAGTAATAAGTGATAAGCTAAAATATATAACTTAATATCCATTATTTGTCCAAGATAGTTAAAATTAATATAAACAAAAAAAAATACTATTTAATAAACAAAAAAAATACAAAAATAGATATGAAAAAACAAAAAACAAATATTATAAGTTTCTTGTGAAATTATCTATCTCTTAAACTATTTAATATACATTTATATAAATTTATTGATGTTAACCCATTATAAATCCATATTGCATTAGACTAGAGATAATATAAATCAACCAAAAATGGCATTAGAATAATCGTATATCAAATTATCAAATTAATAAATAAATAATTTTTGTTTTTTCATATCAGTTTTTGTTTTTTTGTTTATTAAATAGTATTTGTTTTATGGTTATATTAAGTCTAACCATATGCTATTAATAATCGATATAAAATTATATATTTTAGTTCTTATTTATTTTTACAAAACTAAGTGGTTAATTGTGTCTTTTAGCATTAATCCATCTCTGTACTTGTAGGAGTGATGGTCAAGAAGGTTAGTAGATACACACAATTAGGAAGTTTTCCATTTTTAAATGTCATTGATCAATAGAGGTTTGTTTTACTGGCACAGCAAAAGTAAAGGTGAGTAGATATAGAGAATTAGTAAGCTTTCCATTTTTAAATGTTATTGATAAATAGAGGTTTATTTGACTAGCACAGCTACAAGTAATAAGTGATTTATCAATGTGGATAAACACAACCAACCACTTTGTTTTGTTTTGTGAAAATAAGTGGTCTTTAAACAAAGGCTAAATTATATAATTTTATATCCATTATTCATACTTGTTAGAGGTAATATAAACAGAAAAAAAATTATATTTAATAAACATTATAAACTATTTAATATACATTTATAAATTTAACTACATTTATATAAATTTATTGATGTTAACCCATTATAAATCCATATTGGATTATACTATACTAGATAATAGAAATCAACCATAACTTTAAATACATTTATAAAAATTTATTGATGTTAACACATCATAAATCCATATTGGATTATACTATACTAGATAATAGAAATCAACCAAAAATGGCATTAGAATAATGGAACTGGTTCCATATCAAATTAACAAATTAAAAAATGATATTTATTAAGTTAGTATTCTGCTCGACAAATTGGACAGTTGGTTTTCTTTCTGAACCATAAGGTAATGCAATTCTCATGAAAAATGTGGGTGCAATGAAGTTGACATACCTCCTCTCCCAGTTCAAAATTTTCATGGCAACATGAGCAGCATGAAGTGATGCTATTTTTATCACTGATATGCCCCTTTGCAATGCTTATGTGAGGCACATCCAATGGCTCCAGCAGGTTATCAACTTCTCCTTCAACGTTAATATCAACTTCTGGACGTACTCATTCTCCTTCAAGGTTATCAAGTTGCTCTAAAACTTGGTCAAAATCCAAGCCTCTCCAATCGTTCAATCGAGCAGCTTCTTCAACTTCTCTGAGACTTCCATTAACCTCCGCTAACAGTAGTTCAAATTCTCTTGTTTCTTCTGCCAATCCATCTCCAAATTCTAATTCTGTTGTCTGTCCTCTATCCACTCAATAGAGTTGTTCAAACTCTTCCAGAAGCACAGATTCTTCAAGTTCTCTCATCTCTTCATCCAAATCATCTTCAGATTCTCTTATAATCTCTTCTTCTTCTTCCAATCGAGGCTCTTTTTCATTAGTAGGAGGCTCTTCGATTTCTCTTCTCTCACCATCCAATCCGTTTTCGAATTGAGAAAAAGGAGGAGCAGCGGCAGTCAAACTCGTTGTTCTCGATCTTCTACCGCTGTTGCTCTCAGTGGATGTAGAAGTAGAACTACTACTTTCCCGAGAATCGCCTTCACCAATAAGCTGGTTTGGTCCGTCCATGTCTGTATTTCCACCGGGTTCACTAACCGCAATGTTTAATTATTGAATTAGAGGTAAAACAAATTTGAAAGCCAGAAGAGAGCATGTCGTTGCCTTTATAGTAGACCGACTCATTTCACGGAGTCGACTCTCTTCTCACGGCTTTTCGGATATTATATTTTTATTATTATCTTGATAGATAGGCTATTAATTACATTTATAACATTTACAGTGGCTTAGAAATTATTTTAGATTTTGGATTTGGTTAAATGGATTGATTAATCTAATTGGAAAAATTGTACAATGAAAATTCAATTCATGGTCTTTTTATCAGTTTTTGTTTGTTTAACCGAGCCTATTTATAACAGTTAACATTGAGATGCCACAGCTTAGCTATGTCCCACCAAACTACTCATTTTTAATTAGTATTTGTTTTTTTTATATTAATTAAGTGTCCAGCTCTACGTGACACTTTATTTGTGGTTGTGTTAGTATCTTATTTCATGGTTTAATTATTGAATAACAGGTAAAACAAATTTGAAGTTTTTGTTTGTTTAACCGAGCCTTATTTATAACAGTTAACATTGAGATGCCACAGCTTAGCTATGTCCCACCAAACTAGTCATTTTTAATTAGTATTTTTTTTTTTATATTAATTAAGTGTCCAGCTCTACGTGACACTTTATTTGTGGTTGTGTTAGTATCTTATTTCATGGTTTAATTATTGAATAACAGGTAAAACAAATTTGAAACCATGCCTTTGGTTTTATAGTAGACCGGACTGAGTTAAAGGAGCCTACTCCATTCTCATCTCACCATGTTGTTTTTTTTTCAATGTTTAAATTTAATATTGTTAATGTGCTCCATGAAACCCAAAATATGACATATTAATGTCTATGGGCGTAATTAATCCATATCTATATATTTCTTAAAGTTGTCAATGCATCTCAAAGTCACTCCAACATGTCTTTTGGATGCTCAACTACTAAAGCTAACACCATCTTTTTGGATCCTTGGAT
This sequence comes from Pseudotsuga menziesii, assembly GCA_001517045.1. Classification (NCBI taxonomy): domain Eukaryota; kingdom Viridiplantae; phylum Streptophyta; class Pinopsida; order Pinales; family Pinaceae; genus Pseudotsuga; species Pseudotsuga menziesii. The sequence continues at coordinate 85,074 of LPNX010173437.1, forward strand.
CGTAAGTGCAATTGGGTTGGATTGAGGGATTCATAAACCTAAGACATCTTTTTAGATCCTTTACTCAAAATATAAGTAATCTATCTTTGTTTTCTTTAGAAATCAACATGTGAATTATATGTATGGTGGAAATATATATATAGATATATGTGTTGTGGAAATATGTGTATTATGTCTATTATTGATGCAATTATGTTTAAATATATTTAATGATATGTATTATGTCTATTATTGTTGTCATATCTTTAAATTAATAATTTGAGTTTATTTATTATTTATTTATTTATTTATTTATTTATATCCACTAGTTATTATGAGCCTTTTTAAGAAGTGATATATTTCCATTGATTGGGTTACATGGAAGGGGATGCTAGAATGTGGTAGAAAAACTTAGATTCAATGCTAAGAAATTTTGGACATTTAACTCAAAATTTGTGGCATGGTCGAAGAATAATAGTTGCTTTAAATTAGGCATGATATCCCCCGACACATGGACCCATTTCAGAATAATAGCCTCAACCAACACATACTTAACGTTCTTCTTAATTTGCACATGCAAGGTATCCATTTTCCATGGTGCAATGTACCCTGGTAGCAGCTTTGTAGATATACAACTAAGAGCTTTGACATCATGGGTAGCTTTAGTGCATCATTTTGGGTTGGTTTATCAACCCCCAATTATCTTTTTCTTGGGAGGATTAATCAAAATAGATGGTGATGGCAGGATATCCACAATGGATACCCGAGCGATATTATTGCTAGACACATTTATTTCCATGGATGCAACTCACAACGTTCATAACTTAGCTTTGGGAAACTATTACAGTTCTGACTTGCTCAGTACTCTACAATAGTTCAACACAATGAGTTCAAATGGTTAACGAACTGCCTTTTTGAATTAACTCATGCATGCAACTTTCTTGTCTCATCACGTGGCCAATGACTGGGATGAGATATTGGAAATGATTATCATGGTGGCAGCCAATATGTTCACACACTCAAGTCTTTTCAGTTGATTATGACCATTTCCCACTAATCCCGCTGCTACTTCCACCATAAAAGGAGTTATTTAATGTGCATTAATTGTACACTTGACATATGAGAATGCTCGAGAATTGAGCTCTGACATAATCACTACTGCGAAAATTTCAAAACTTTGACCAATAGATGGGCTAGTACCTAGACATACTACAACAATTGAATGGATTCGACAAACTCATACACATATATATGACTATGATGCACAATAATTTGACCAACATAGATATGTACAATATTTTAATGCACAAAAAAATTTGACAGGGAAATCAAATGTGGGTTTTCGAAAATAGTTTTCTTACTCCTATATACAAATTCAGTTGAGGGAAATGCATCGACTATCCTTGTAATGTCTTAGCTAACTTCCATTCACTAATCCTATAGAAGCATCGATATCATTGATGTGACTTCTGATCCCTATGTACTTTTCTCCAACATAAGGATTTCCTTTTCCAATCCAAATCTCTAACATTCTCTAGCATTGCGACCAAACTGAGATGGACTGCTAATGAACAATCCACCAACTCCTCGGGCTAGCCTTAAGGCCAAAAATCCATGTTCTTTTAGAACCTTAACTTCAAATTCAACAAGAAATGTATCCGAATTAGGTAATTCTTCATATGTAGGAAAATCACATACCTTGGTGCCAACCAGTCATAGAGACTTTTTGATATGACTACACTTTCACATAAAAACTTCATGTATATGATTCTTCCAGTTTTCTAGGGCTTCTCCTGAATAAGATGAACATGAGCTGACACTTTACCAACTCAAATTCCCATCGGCTGTCAGATTAATATAATCATTTAGTCAAGAAGATATGTTATAGATATTATCTAGGTAGGCCTCATGATATTATTTATAGATAGGTTCCACATACGTTTTCCTTCCAACATCTCCAATGGTGCAACTAATCTCATCTATGAGTACTTGACTGACAAAATCCTCTTCTTGAACTTGAATATGTATGATTTTCAGTGGCCTAGTCAATACCGACGAGTGATGGGTATCAATTAATTTCATCAACAATTTCTATCACTTCAAAATATGCATAATTTCAAATCCCCTCCACTTCGATATTGAGTCTAGGTAGTCGACCCACTGGAATAACCTTTAACTCATTCGTCGACCAAAGTTGGAGTAGGGACCACACTATTTGGTCTTCCCCATACTTTCCCATGTTTTCTTTGTTAGAATCTTAAAATATAAGACCAAGTCTAATATAATGAAATCCATATCATAATCTCCAATTTATTCTTTCATACACAACTCTCGTCCAGTATTCCTTCTTCTATGAATGTGATTTACAAATTTTTCTTCTCGGGGATCTTCTTGAGGTTCTTCTAATATACTATAAAACCATTTCAACTCATTCTCATATTTAACTAAATCCAAACAATGTTTTAAGAAACTCTTCAAAGTACTTACCTTTCTTGTTGATTTCTCTAGTAGAGATCAGTTGAACCGAGGCGACATATCATATATTGGTCATTCATCAAATACATGAAGACCATTCCAAGTTGAGGATCCATTATCCCATCCTGTGAATTCATTCCGTTCCTCAAAGTACACCCCTTCTCTTTCTGCACATGAAAGGGAATCCGACATTGTACTATTGCTTGAATCCTTGAATCTTGCATATGACTTTCTTTATATTCTCCCATCACAACTCCTTCTCTAGTCATAATAGAGATAGTTGGTGGCTTGTCTCTACGTTCAGTGGTAAGCTGCGCTTCTTCATGGACTGATACTCAGGGTGCCCTTATCACAATTGAAGGTGAAAGATACCCCATACATGCTATATCTAGTGGTTTGAAGACTCTTACATGGTGTGTAAGCTTGAAAAGTAAGGTTTCGGGTTGGAGTCTCTTGTTTGAAGGAAGGTGTTTAAGGGGTAAACTGCAGGAAGTTGATCTATTACAGCTTTGCAGCTGAAAGATATTACTGCAGTATGCAGAGTTGGTATTGAGTCTCAGGACTAGTACTTTGTTGATTGCTCCAACTAGTTCCAGCCAAGGAGACCAGAACAGGCTTGAGGGTCCTAAGAAGTCAATGTTTGAGCGCTCTCCAGGAATTCGTAGGGAGAAACGACCTCCCATTGCTATTGTCTTCCATCTTTAAGAACAGGTTCTTTTATCTTTTAATTTCCATGTTAAAGTTTATATTTGTGTGTGAACAAATGATGAATGTTTATAGGTTATGATGTAAACTGTTGAGTGTAAAATATTTTAGTTGTTTAATGTTGAATCTATTCTTTGATGAAAAACAAATCCTACCTTGTTTTTCCCCATCTGGAGTAATCCAGATCGTACTCTAGCATAGGTAGTGTATTTAAATGAATGAAGTATGATGTAAATATAAAACGAAATGTTTGTTTTGAATATTGAAATTTTTTCTTTCATTAGACAGTTGTTTTCCAGAAGAAATATTAATCTCTTCATAGAGTAGTTGTTAGATCTAGACTGTGTATGTTAGAATATCACAAAAGGAAAAAGAGATCATATTATTTTACTAATAGTAGAATGTTCTAGTATGTGAATCATTCTTCTAAATAGTACTTACTTATGTAAACATTATATCTATATTGAAACAGAAGGAAAAGAAAATAGCAGTTGAATGCTTAATATTTAGGTTAAGTAAAAATGCCATTACAACTTTGTAGTTCATTTCTTTTCCTATTAATGACAACTATTTTATTTGCAACAATCTAAACTGTAAGGATAGATAATCATGATTTAATTATAATCATAAAACTAATTGATTTAAGAATGTTAGCTAGGTTTATTTCATTTAAGTTGATAGTGTAGACAATTTATTTATCTTATTCAAACTCTACTTTTACAATTCTGGAGTTACTAACCTGTCACCTAAGAAAAGATTCAATTTAACCAAATACTCTTATTTCCGCAAAGAAAAGGAACTAAGTTATTTGTTCTTATAGAGTTATTTTATTATCCTTATTGCTAAACAATTTCTACTAAATATTCATATTTAAATACGGTAATATAGTATGTTTCTTTATAAATTAATTAGCTATAGCAATCATAATAATATAACAATAAGATATTACGAGAATATCATCTGTACACTTTACAAAACAGACTAAGTGCAAGGTTAAAATAATATTTATTTATGAACAAACTAGATTCAATTGAACTAAACAAAAACATTTATAAAAAAGAATTAAGAGGGTTGAAACCCTCATAAGATTAAATAGTATAAAATATAGTATTACATTACAATGTCATATCTAATAGCATAAACCTTGTACTTCAAAAGTATAACAATATAATTAAATAAGTACAAATCCAAAGACTTGGATTACTTAATTTTCTGAAGATATCAATTATAAAATAATTATTACAATCCTATAAAGACAGAGAAAAATATTAAGGAAAGTATAAATATTCCTACTTATAATATATAGTTATTTAACATGTATTATTAAATTAACTTACAGAATAAATTAAAAATGTAATTGCTTACAGGGTTCTTAACAGAACATAAATATGCTCGATTAACCGAGCTTAATAACAAATATTACAATACAAGAAATAGCATAAAAGACAATAGTAATATATATATTTAAAAAGAAAAAAAAAGATAATTTAAAAAGAGTAGATATATCTTTACACAATCGAGTTAGGGTGAAACCCTAATGTACCAAAAATTACATTTTAAGTATCAAAATAATCAAGTCTAAGCTCTAGACAGATTCATCTTTTTACTTAAGCCAATTCATCTTTTTTCTTAAGCCAACAAAGAACGGCTCAACAGGCCTTATACTATTCTTTACATAGCTTTGTACAAAATGAGTAACCAAAATGAGTCACGGCCTAAGTCGGAAAACCTTGCAAGTAGCAAGGGTTTGTAAACAAACTAAACAACGAAGCGAGTTAACCAAGAAAACATTAACCACGAGGGTCTCTTGCAGGCCACAGTGAGCAACCAAAAATGTTCCATAAGGAACTGCACAAGGATGAACTGCCATGGGATAACCAGGGCTTACCTGTGAGCAAGAATTCAACCAAGCTTTGCACTAGTTGCGAAGGAAGACGTTACTGTCACCTGTGAGACAACCCACAATGTTATTACTTTATTTATGACACAACAAAGCTAAAAAAAAATTTAGAAACTGTTAAGCAAGTTAATTTAATTACCTGGTTTTAAAATTAATGTAGCCACCCACAAACAGGAGTGCCACCACTAACACAAATATTAGCAAACCCTTCATCCTTTTCATGATAGAGGAAGGTTAAACAAGTGCAACCACTGCCAGTAGTAGTCAAAGAATGGGAGCGATGGCCAAGCAGACAGTAAAGCATGCGGTATCACCACCTTCTGAACTTGAGAACTCACTTTGCCAGAAACCCTAAGACAGACCAAAATGCAAGTTTAGTAGTCACGGCTTTCATTGCCTTGCTTCCAGGATAAAAATTATAGTCTGATAACCTTTCCAACAAGCGATCCATGGAGTAATAATCCCAAGGAAAAACAACTACACACAGTTTAAGCAGTGAATATTTTGTCACAGCTCCCTCCTGTCGTTGCATGATAAGCTTACGGTACACATGAGACTAGAACAATGAAGGAAGGATGAACACATAACCAGAAACAGAGTTTACATGGTAGCCAAGACACAGCAGTAGAGCGGCCGGAGGCCCGAAAATGATGGAGGAAAATGACAAAGGCCAGGGTTCACAATCCCTTTTTATTGTCTCAACACTTGGCCAAGGTGAATCCACGTGTTCATGCAAATAATTCACCATGCAGTGGGTAAATTACATAGTCCTTGCATGCAATCAAATAAATGATCTTTCAAAATGATTTTCGCTCAATCATAAGGTTGACAAATCATTCTACAAGGTTCTACATTCCCCGATTCAACCAAATGGTGCATGCTGAAAACTATTGAAAGCCCATAATATAATAAGGGGTATAGTTAGTATATTCAACGTTATCAATAGTTCATCGTGGATGTGGACTAATGCCATGACCTCCCACCATTGTAAAGTATAGAATACACATTGAAAACCATTATAATTCTATCAAGTTTATGTCAACGAGGAGATTATCAAACCCCATAAACTTTATTCACGCCAAGTAAATTCTCATATTAGAACATATCCATGATATGTCTTATGAATACTTTTTGAACTATTTATGTTTGAAAACTATAGTTATAAATTATATAGTTTTATATTATTGCAATTAGGCTTGTTAATAATCTTTTAATGGTTGTAATATCATCAATTGATAGTTTTGTCCCAAGCATGTTATGTATGAAAAACTTTAGTTCTTCGCTAATGATTAGACCATTTGGTAGTATTGTAATAGTATAGTTACAATTGTCATTAAGCCTCAAGCTATAGAAGCTAGGTTAATAACATAAACTCTTATTAATAACTGTGCATAGCTAATTATAATGTCACCAACATTTATGTTGTGACATGAATTTGTTTAAGGACATAGTTTTGGTTGAAACCATAAACTTATAACCCTAGCTGTCTTTAAACTAGAAATATTTGTAAGTTTAAAGGCTTTATAAACATGATGAATTGCATAGGTATCATTTAATATCATAGAACTTAGATCAGTGAGTGACAAATACTCGGACGATGTCTATAAATCCTATACATAGTCAGTTCAACAAAGTTAATGTCTTTTGGGCCATTTACTAACTGTATGAAGTACTTAAGCTATTTCATGATTGATTAATAATACAATATTTTGATACTGTCTAAGTACTTACAGAAAATGAGTAACAAGTAATCGCTTATACCAATCTTATTAAGTCGATAATGTATTACATTGTTAAGGAAAACCATTAGAGGAAATTTGGGGTCTAAAATGGGCCTTATAAGAAAACGTGCCAAAATAAGTTTTTGTGAGTTGGAATTCAAGAACCAATAGAATTTCANAATTCGGCATCCAACGAGCTCTCCCAATCGAAATTTGAGTAAAAACACACGGAGATATGTCGAAAATACGAACACAAAAAGTAGTTTTTTTCTTTCTTCCTCCAA
>LPNX010173437.1:92351-102720 GCA_001517045.1 Pseudotsuga menziesii
ATTACAGCAGTATAGGTTATGCACTCTAGGTGAAGTTATTTTACAACAAAAAAGATACAGATTATAAACTAGAGAAATAATAACTGTCACTAATTACAGTCAGGACAGAATCTCTTCTTTATATGTATCTTTGGCATCTTAGATAGAAGAAACAAACTATTTGTTTTACCTCATAGAAGCAAATGAATTTGGAACAACATATTTTTTTTTACCGAGCTATTATTTTGCAACGAAAAGTATATCTGCATGCTTTATTAATATTCATAGGCAATACTGGATCATTCTTACCTATGAACCTATGAGAAAAAGTAAATTTTCTGCGTTAGCTCAAAAGCTAAGTAAGCCCCAGAATCCCAGACAGTTCCACCTACTTGTCGCAAATTAATACTCATCAGCAAATTGAAAAAGAAATTATTCTATAAGTTGAACTTAACCATGTAATTAATTCATATTTTGTATTAACTAATCTCCTAACCAAATAAATTATAAATAATTGTAGCTATTAGCGGACTACATTATCATTAATTTTATGTATATTCAAAATTTTAAATTTTTCAGAAAATTTGGGGTTTTCACACGATTTATCCATGTAGTTAGGTAGAGTCAATCAATTCAAATTCCTCTCTGATGCATTCAAATTCACTGGTTATTAATACCAGTGTATTACATTGTAATTAATTATCCAATTACTTCTGATTAATGAAACCATTTACAATTGCAAGACATTTTTGCACTATTTCATTCTTTAATTTCTGAGTAAAATTGTCTGATCTATCTTGTGAGTTGTGTGTTGTTCCATAGATCTATGTGCTCACTTTTATACAAGGGCCATACATCATATCATGTTTCATGTTATTTTAGAGCATATTTCTTCTTAGAACTCATTCAAGAAGCGATTAATCATCAACTAAAATTATTCACACAATGATCCTCATGCATACCTCTTCATTAATCCATAATACCTTAATCTGTTTCAGTCCTATAATAATCATGTGATGTCCACCAGAGACAACCCTTCATGAATCACTTAACATACAAGCATCCCCGTTAGTACATTCACTAGAATGAGTTGATCAGAGCCCATCAATTTGAATACACAACCACAATACATTAACCAATATTTATCAAGCCAAAGATGATTTACATTTAGTGTGCTTCAACGGAATTAGATATCCCCAAGAGGCGACAGGGTTGAAACCTGTGGCTCTAATAGCATATGTAATATACCTCAAATTCTAGAAATAAAAAAATATCTATAACCATATATCTTCGGAGATATTAATAAAATACCTAACCATTATGAGGAATTACAAACAAATAAAGAGTTTAAAGCATAACCCTGGCCATATGAAATGATCATCATATCCTTAAAATCTTACAAACCCTTTTTCCAAAAAGAATAGATTTTCAAACAAAAAATAAAAAATCTAAGTTATTGTTCTTCCGCAAGAACCATTCCGCAGTTTTGATTCTGCATTCCGTAATGTAGAATGCGGAATCGAAAATTCCGTTAAATAAATCATTTACCTTATGCACCATTGATTCCTTGTGAAATCAACCATGATCATCGATCTTGACTTGTTGAGGATTGCGGGTTGCAGAAAATCCAGATTGTGTTAAATTAATCCTTGACTTTCTATATTTTGCAAATGGGGATTACGAGTTGCAGGTTGAGGAAACTCTAAATTCCGTCAACTTAATCTTTTACTTCCCTCCTTCTGCATTCCGCAAATGTGGATTGCAGGTTGTGGGTCATGGAAACTCGAAAATATGTGAATTTAATGTTTCACTTCCTGCCTTCCTCATTCTGCATTCTGCAAAGGTGGGTTGTAGGTTGCAATTTGCGAAAACTCCAAACTACGTGAACTTAATCTTTCACTTCCGACCTTCTGCATTTTGCACTCTGCAAAGGAGGGTTGCGAGTTGCGAAAACTCCAAAATCTGTTAACTTAATATTTTATACTTTTAGCACCATTGATTTCTTGTGACTTAAGTGCCCATCGTTGCTTTGATTCTTTGTGGATTTCATAGGGGAACCTTCGTGACCAATATCAACCATTAATCTTCTTTGTGGATGCAATCTCGAACCTCTATCTACTTCTTTGCAGATTCCACAATGAGACCTTCTCGACTATTATTAGCCGCTTGTCTTCCTTGCGAATGAAATCTTGACTATTGATCTACTTCTTTGTAGATTGACGTTTAAGATTGCGGATTGTGGAAAGCAGGTTTCCTTACAATTTTTCAGAACTAAACCTCTCTAACTTCTGTGAACCATTGATCTCGTTGCATATTTGATCTGGACCGTTGATATTCTCAATCAGTGGATCAGCATTTAACTTTGCAGAATCAAGGGTTTCTAGATTGATTTGGGGTTTCGAATTACTGTAAGCTAAACCGAACTGAAGATTAACTTGATGCTTAACCCTTCTTTGATTTCATCTTCTCTGTTTATAATTTTAATAGTCAATCCCTAACTATGCTAAGTTGATTAGTTATTTAGACAACCAATTTTTAAGGTTTCCTCTGTGTAAAACACAATAATTTTCATTTGTGGCATAGGCATAGTAGATATCTAGGCTATAAAAACATTACAAATTCATTCCACATTCAATAAGCATAAATAGGTTTAGCATAAACGATATGAATAGAAAATTCCCCGTTAAATGTACGAATACACAGTCACATTAAAACAGAACAGAGGATTCAATCCATTATATACAGAATCATGAGTTCTAAATTCTTCAAGTATCGGATTTGAAACTATATCCACAACAACGAGTTCTACCAACTTATGCTAAGAACGAGTTATTAATCACTATAGTAATATCATTTTATAGACGTAATATACATCAGAGAAAGAGGGATATTTTTTCTATAGAAATGCATAACCCTACTGCTTGGAGATGTAACTATACGAGGGATTATTTTAGGGGCGAAATTTAGTCCATTGGAGAAATTAATGGAGTTTAGCGACATAAACCCTTGACAAATATGACAATGTGACATAATCCTTGACAAATATCACAATGTGACATAACCCTTGATGAATGTCGCTAATGTAACATAACCCGTGATAAACGTCACAATGCGACATAACGCTTATTAAACGTCCACTGTAACAAACCATGGCTTAACGTCGTAATGTGATATAACCCTCGATAACATCATAGGGAAATGTAAACCTTGATAAACATCACAATGTGACATAACCCTTGATAAATATCATAATTTGGCCTAACCCTTGATAAATATCACAATTTGGCATAACCCTTGATGAATGTCGCTAATGTAACATAACCCGTGATAAATGTCACAATTTGGCATAACCCTTGATGAATGTCGCTAATGTAACATAACCACATAGAATGGAATTCACCCTAAAGAAAATTAAAATGATATGGATGTTCAAAATGTTCTACACTCCACAAATTTCTTTGATCGAAAAGTCAGCAATTTTTATTTGAATGCATGGCCAGAAAGCATACCTAGCCTTTGCATTATTTCTAACCAACCTTCACTAATATCACCGCCTATTAGTTGAGATAGATCTGAAGAGTGTTCTTTCTTGGGTTTCAATCTTATGCATTTGATAGGAACATGTTATCTTCTATCACAACAATATCAATATTCAAGGAAGCTTACTATGAACAGATCAAGGAGCAAAGTTTCTTCTGGGTTTATTAGTAACTTAACAATACCATCTCACTTTTCAAATGGTAAGAACCTTGGCTCAATAGCAATTCATTACGTTCATTTTTTTTCATGATAAATAATGTTGTTTTAATTATCACATTGTCCACTAATGAATGGAATGTCTCATGATTGTTTGCAGTGGATTATCCAGAAAGTGCCGGTAAACATATTTACAGACGATTTTGTGTATTTTGTGCATTGTATCATTTTCATATGGATGTTCATTTTTCTCAAGATTTAATGTTTCATTCATTACATTTTAGTGGCACTAAATGGAATATTCTTTGATTTCTTAGCTAATATTGATTCATATATTTGTTTTTTAATGAATTTCTATTATTTATAAAGTGGCTCCACCCTAGAGGGTCTGTCTTGGCATTGTGTTTTGCCTCGAGTTTCCCATTCCCTTCCTCAATTTACTCCATTGACTTTGCATCCAAAACCTTCATGTGACAAGATTCTGTGATGAGTGGTGTATTCATATTGAGCATTATAACTTGTATCATCTCAAAAAAAATGATGAATGTTGTCCTCCCTCACATACATCCCTTGCATGTGGCTTGTGCCACCTTCTCCCACCAAGTGATGGCCATGAATGCAAACAAGTGGTGCTACAAGAAGTACCATGTCCCATTTTGTCCCCAAAATACCATCTGGGTTTTTTCACCATGTCGTTATTGTTGAGTGTGTTATATGATAGCAACAAACCTCATATTGCTAAGGATATCATGGAGGGTTGTAGTTTCTTCATGATCCTAGTGATTGCTTCAAAATATGCTGGAGGGTTGTAGTTTCTTTGTAATGTTGTTAAGTGTCATATGACTAAGATTTGATATGATGAACAAGTTATGCTTGTTGGTTGATTTCTTTATAGCTAATTACACATGAGGTTATTATATCATGTACAACCCAATAGTAAAGCTTGGAATCCTACAAAATTGGCTCATCAAAGGGATAAAATAACAGAAAGGGCATTATTCCTTCTCGAGGAGCCAATCTTATTGTAATACCCCATATTAATGTTTATTATTAGGTACTTTCATTAAATTAAACATATACTAATTATTTTACCATTTTTACCATTTGCGTAAAACATTAAATAAACAATATTGAACTATACTAATTATTTTACCATTTTTACCATTTGCGTAAAACATTAAATAAACAATATTGAACTATACTAATTATTTTACCATTTTACCATTTGTGTTAAACATTAAATAAACAATATTGGGTAGTGTCTCACATGGGGTTAGGTTTTTGTAAACACGTACAATTCAAGATTCATTAATACATAACACATGTCAAACAAATCTGAACTACACTGCCCAAGATTGAATAAAATAAATTAATTTATGAAAGAGGCTGTGGAAGAAGGAAGGCAGTGGAAGAAGGAAGGAAAGGAGGTATAAGGAGGAGGATTTTCTAGATTTTGCGGGGAGAAAATCACTCGGGAAGAAGTTTTTTTTGACGGAAAAAGGAAAGTGATGGAGCAGAGAAAGAAGATAGCTGGAGGAGGGGGTTAACTCCAGGGGGGAAAAGAGAGAGGGAAGTTGCTATCCAGTTTATCGGTACGTGGGCTCGGGGGCTAGGAAACACGTCGGTTTCCTAGGGCCAGCAGGTTTACCGGTCGGCAAGGTGGAACATTTGAGTTGGCATTAAGGCTCCTATAGGCTCGGGCGAGGGAAAGGCAAGGCTAAAGGTGTAGGAACCAGGGACAAACTTCAGCGCTAAAGCTCAGGTATTTTTCGGCGAACTATCTCTTTATTGTATAGCAAGGGGTGGCAGATGTATTCTAGGCTTTGGATACAAGCTCGTGAGAGGTCCCCATGGAAAAAAAATAGGATAATGAAATGGAATTTCCATGACATATGAGAACAAGGATACACCTACAAACTGTAAGATTTACCAGATCCTTCCCATACAATTGTCCCCTTGTGCTAGCACCTTCAAAAGAGCTTGTTGAATGAGTTGTATTTTGCATGGTGCACGTGGCAGTTTGTTAATATTCAAACTAGAGTTCAGAGAAATGCTATTGAGAAAGTCACATTAACATAGCATAAAACCAAAGGAATATCACTAAAATTACCAAGACATACATTGAAATTTTTTTCAGCAGTGCGCTGACTTGTTGAGGATGGAATCATTGTACCTCCTGAGGAGGAAATTTGTGCTATTATAGCTGAAAAAGTAATTAAATTGCAAGAGATATATCTAGAAAAGAGAAATCGGCTTAGGAAGAGGCCACAAATAGTGGATGAGCAGCTTCACAATAAAGAAACAAGTGGAAAGTTATCTGCACTCACAAATTATTGCTATTAGGCTAGTATTCCAATTGGAGATGGTTATGTGGTCAAGTTACTCAGAGAACAATAACTGTTGCATAACGTGGAGGACCCAAAGCATCCTAATAATGAGCCCCTATACATAGAACCTGATTGGGAAATTATATGATCTTGGTTTTTTTATAAGCCACCAATGAAAGAGGCTGTTGTAATAGTTCAAAACATGCATGAGGGATTCAAGACCATGTATTTTGATGGTGCATGTTCCCGATTTGGTGCAGGTGTTGGGGCAATTTTTGTTTCACCAGTTATAACTCCTTTCCATATTCATTTTTCTTAAAATTTGATGCAGCTAACAATGTGACTGAATATGAGGCCTTGCTTTTGGGTTTGAAACAAGTAAAGGATCTCAATATTAAAACATTAAAAAGTCAAAGGAGATTCAGAATTTCAGACTTGATTGTGAATCAAGTATGGAACCAATGTGAAGCAAAATATTGTCATTTGAAGCAATACTAACATGTTGTATCATGTATGGTATGAGATCAAGGCATTTGATGATTTTGACATAGTTTCTATCCCACAAAATGAAAATCATTAATCAACAAGTAGATGCTATGATAGGTTCAAATCTGGGATTTGAACCATGCACAATAGAGTCCTTTTCAAAGTACCGTGTGGAGGTCAGGTTTCGACCATCCATTCCTGACAACTTTGAAAACTAGCATCTATTTGAATATTATAGGTATTGTGATTTTTTTGAATATTGTAAATGCAAGTGCCTCTCACTAGATTGATCAGGGATAAGAAAACAATGACCCGGAGCAATAAATGGTACAACTGAAAAGTAATAAAATCCCTAGATGTTTGGTACCTTTGGAAAAAAACTTGATGATTATGTTGCTTTTAAAGGTTCAAAGGTCACTGATAAGGATGAGCAAGTCATTGAAGTCAATATGGGTTCTAAGGAAAGTCCAAGACTAGTGAATATTGCTCAAGTATGCACTCTATAATGGAAAAATATTGAAAAGTTTATTTGTGATTATAAATGTGTTTTTGCATGGTCATATGATGAGATGAAAACCTACAGTACTAAGGTTATGGAGCATAAAAATCCTTTGAAAGAACAAGCCAAACCTTTCAAGAAGACACAAAGGGACATGAATCCCATGTTGGCTCCCATCATACAAAAAGAGTTGCAGAACTTGTTCAAAGTAGAAATCATCACTCCTAGTTATTACTCATAGTAGGCATCCAATGTTATAGCAGTCCATAAGAATGATAAGATTAGAATTTGCAATATTTTGAAATTTGAACCTTGCATCCTTGAAAGATAACTATATTTTGCCAAGCATGGAATACGCGTTACAATTACAAGTGTTGGAATGATGTCCATGTTGGATGGATTCTCAGGGTACAACCAGGTGCTGGTTGATGAAAATGACCGATACAAGACAACATTCACCATCCTTGTGGAACGTATTCCCATCTCTGTGTGCCTTTTGGATTGTTAAATGCTGGGACCAGATTCCAAAGAGCCATATGATTCTCTCATTTCCTTAATAAAGTTATCATGTTTTACCAAGATGATTTGACGGTTTATTCCAAGTGCAGGGGAGACCATTTCATGCACCTAAGCAAGATCTTTGACAAACATAGATCGTTTGGAATCTCACTTAACCCAAAGAAGTATGTTTTTTGGGTAGTCGAAGGAAAATTATTGGGGCATATGGTCCGAAAGACAATGTAAAAATAGATCCAGCAAGAGTGCAATCTTAAAAGAGATTCAGTTACCCAAAAGTAAGAAGGGTATCCAGTCCTTTGGGAGCATAAATTTCCTACTAATATTTGTGCCCAATTTCGTTGAAATCACTTATGCCATCTCAAGTGTGCTAAAAAATGGACATGAAAAGGGAGAAACTAGGGAAACAATGTAAATTCAACAACCTCTGGTTGGGCCCTTCCCAAATAAAGTGAAAAGGGAGGGAAGAAAAGTTTGCATCTCACTAATCTGGATGGAGAAGAAAAACATTTGCGAGTCAATGCGCAATTACTAAAGTATTACTTTCAGTAACAACCCTAAAGGGCCACAGAAAAGAGAAACGAAAAAAAAAGGAAAAAGGAAGAGAAAAAGAAAACGACGAGTTCTGTCTATTTGGGTAATGGTGTAGGCTAGTGGAAAATATTTATTTTTACTAGGAATTTTCTTCATTGCATTGATTTCAATTATATCTTAAATTTTACAATTTTTGCAAGTCTTTTCATTCTTAATAAGTTGTTCCGCATTCACATGAGCAATCCCAAATTTGGGAGGTTGTTTTATCTTGTTTTTTGTCATAGGCTAGATTCTTTTCTCATTCTGAAAATTGGGCATGCTTTAATCTTATTGATTCATAGAGTAAAATCAGAGTTGGGACACATTTATCTTAGGTCAAAGTCTCGATAAGGCCTGGGATTTTTTTGTTGTTTTAGTACAAGTATATTTCTGGGGAAAGTAAGGGCATGTATTTGTTGGGATTTAGGAAAGTTTATGCATCAATCACAATCCCAACATGTGTCTCCTAAGGTCAATTTTTCTGCATCGAAGAACTTATCCAACCTTAGGGATATGATACTAACAAGAGTGATTGAATTTTAAGAGAAAAACATCATTGAATACCATTGGGATCTCAGCATCCCACAGGAGAGTTTGTACCTTAGAGTGGTGGACACAAGTCTTACTTAATATTTGGTTATATAATTTTGTAACTTTGTCGAATTATTGTTGTATCAAGTTTTCCTCCATGTTACCGATTGGTGAAAAATATTTTTCATTTTATAAATCTTTAGTCTAAGAAATATATATTGTAAAAGTTCGATCAAAAGTGGTTAACTGAAGTAAGTTGAAAAAAAATTGGTCCAAGTAAACCCCTTTTGAAGTAAGTTTTCCATTTTTAAATGTCATCCTAGGTATGTAGACAGAAACAATTATAAACTTTCACATTATGATGTTTGATTTACTACCATAGACACAAGTAACAAGTGATAGGCTAAAATATATAATTTTATATCCATTATTCATCTAAGATAGTTAGAATTAATATAAACAAAAAAATACTATTTAATAAAAAAAGAAAAGAAAAACAAAAAACAAATATTTTAAGTTTCTTATGAAATTATCTATTTGTTAAACTAGTTAATATACATTTATATAAATTTATTGGACTAGAGATAATATAAATCAACCAAAAATGGCATTAGACTAATCTTATATCAAATAAATAAATAAATAAATAATTTTTTGTTTTTTCATATGAGTTTTTGTTTTTTTGTTTATTAAATAATATTTGTTTTACTTATATTAAGTTTAACCATATGGTATTAATAATGGATATAAAATTAATTATTTTATTTTTTGTTTATCTTTAAAAAGCTAAGTGGTTAATTGTGCCTTTTAGCATTGATCCATCTCTTTACTTGTAGGAGTGATGGTCAAGAAGGTTAGTAGATACACAAAATTAGGAAGTTTTCCATTTTTAAATGCCATTGATAAATAGAGGTTTGTTTTACTAGCACAGCAATAGTAAAGGTAAGTAGACATAGAGAATTAGTAAGCTTTCCATTTTTAACTGTTAGTGATAAATAGAGGTTTATTTGACTAGCACAGCTACAAGTAATAAGTGATTTATCAATATGGATAAACACAACCAACCACTTTGTTTTGTTTTGTGAAAATAAATGGTCTTTAAACAAAGGCTAAATTATATAATTTTATATCCATTATTCATACTGGTTAGAGGTAATATAAACAGAAAAAACAAATACTATTTAATAAACATTTATAAACTATTTAATATACATTTATAAATTTAAATACATTTATATAAATTTATTGATGTTAACACATTATAAATCAATATTAGATATTGGATTATATTATACTAGATAAGAATAGCATTAGAATAATGGAACTGGTTCTACATCAAATTAACAAATAAATAAACAAATAATTAATGAAACTGGTTCCATATCAAATTAGCAAATTAAAAAATGATATTTATTAAGTTAGTATTCTGCTCGGCAAATTGGACAGTTGGTTTTCTTTCTGAACCATAAGGTAATGCAATTCTCATGGAAAATGTGGGTGCAATGAAGTTGACATACCTCCTCTCCCAGTTCAAAATTTTCATAGCAACATGGGCAGCTTGAAGTGCTGCTATTTTTATCACTGATATGCCCCTCTGCAATGCTTATGTGAGGCACATCCAATGGCTCCAGCAGGTTATCAACTTCGTCAAAATCGAAGCCTCTCCAATCGTTCAATCGAACAGCTTCTTCAACTTCTCTGAGACTTCCATTAACCTCCGTTAACAGTAGTTCAAATTCTCTTGTTTCTTCTGCCAATCCAT
>LPNX010173437.1:102760-130173 GCA_001517045.1 Pseudotsuga menziesii
AAGTTGATTGATTAATCTAAGTGGAACAATTGTACAATGAAAATTTAATTCATGGTCTTTCTATCAGTTTTTCTTTGTTTGTTTCTTAAATAATATTTGTTTTTTTAGATTAATTAAGTGTCTAGTTCTACCTCACACTTTATTTGTGGTTGTGTTAGTATCTTATTTCATGGTTTAATTATTGAATAAGAGATAAAACAAATTTGAAACCATGCCTTTTCCTTTATAGTAGATCAGACTCATTTAAAGGGGCCTACCCCATTCTCACCTTACCATGTTGTTGTTTTTTTTTTCAATGTTTAAATTTAATATTGTTAATGTGCTCCATAAAACCAAAAATATGTCATATTAATGTCTATGGGCATAATTAATCCATATCTATATATTTCTTAAAGTTGTCAATGTATCTCAAAGTCACCCCTACATATCTTTTCGATGCTTGACTACTAAAGCTAACATCATCTTTTTGGATCCTTGGATCGTAAGTGCAATTAGGTTGGATTGAGCGATTCATAAACCTAAGACATCTTTTTAGATCCTTTACTTAAAATATAAGTAATCTATCTTTGTTTTCTTTAGAAATCAACCTGTGAATTATATATACGGTGGAAATATATAAATAGATGTATATGAGTTGTGGAAATATGTGTATTATGTCTATTATTGATTCGGTTACATGGAAGGGGATACTAGAATGTGGTAGAAAAACTTAGATTCAATGCTAAGCCATTTTGGACATTTAACTCAAATTCGTGGCATGGTCAAAGAATAATAGTTTCTTTAAATTAGGCATGATATCCCCCGACACATGAACCCATTTTAGAATAATAGGCTCGACCAACACATACTTAACATTCTTCTTAATTTGCACATGCGAGGAATCCGTTTTCCATGGTGCAATGTACCCTGGTAGCATCTTTGTAGATATACAACTAGGAGCTTTGACATCATGGGTAGCTTTAGTGCGTCATTTTGGGTTGGTTTATCAACCCCCAATTATCTTTTTCTAGGGAGGATTAATCGAAATAGATGGTGATGGCAGGCTATCCACAATAAATACCCGAGTGATATTAGTACTAGACACATTTATTTCCATGGATGCAACTCACAACATTCAAAACTTAGCTTTGGGAAACTATTACAGTTCTGACTTGCTCAGTACTCTTCAATAGTTCAACACAATGAGTTCAAATGGTGAACGAACTTCCTTTTTCGATTAACTCATGCATACAACTTTCTTGTCTCATCACGTCACCAATCAATGGGATGAGATATCGGCAATGATTATCAAGGTGACACGCAATATGTTCACACACTCAAGTATTTTGAGTTGTTTATGACCATTTCCCACTAACCCTGCTGGTACTTCCACCATAAAAGGAGTTATTTAATGGGCATTAATTGTAGACTTGACAAATGAGAATGCTTAAGAATTGAGCTCTAACATAATCCCAACTACGACAATTTAAAAAATTTGACAAATAGATAGGCTAGTACCTAGAAATACTACAGCAATTGAATGGATTCGACAAACTCATACACATATATACGACTGTGATGCACAATAATGCGACCAACATAGATATGTAGAATATTTTAATGCACAAAAAAATTTGATAGGGAAATCAAATGTGCGGTTTCGAAAATATTTTTCTCACTCCTATATACAAATTTAATCAAGGGAAATTCATCGACTGTTCTTACAATGTCTTAGCTAACTTCCATTCACTAATTATGTAGAAGCATTGATATCATTGACATGACTTCTCATCTCTGTGTACTTTTCTCCAACATAAGGATTTCCTTTTCCAATCCGAATCTCTAACATTCTCTAGCAGTGCGACCAAACTGAGATGGACTACTTATGAACAACCCACCAACTCGTCGGGCCAGCCTTAAGGCTAGAAATCCATGTTCTTCTAGAAACTTAACTTCAAATTCAGCAAAAAAATGTATCCAAATTAGGTAATCCTTCATATGTAGGAAAATCACATACCTTGGTGCCAACCCATCGTAGAGACTTTGTGATATGGTTAGAGTTCCGCATAAAAAATCCATGTAGATGATTATTCCAGTTTTCTAGGGCTTCTCCTGAATAAGATGAACATGAGCTGACACTTTACCAACTCAAATTCCCATCGGTTGTGAGATTAATATAATCATGTAGTCAAGAAGAGATGTTATAGATATTATCTAGGTAGGCCTCATGATATTCTTTATGGATAGGCTCCACATACGTTTTCCTTCCAACATATCCAATGGTGAAACTAATCTCATCTATGAGTACTCAACTAACAGAATCCTCTTCTTGAACTTGAAGATGGTATGATTTTCAATGGACTAGTCAATACTGACGAGTGATGGGTATCAATTACTTTCATAAACAATTCTATCAGTTCAAAATATGCATAATTTCAAAGCCCCTCCACTTCGATATTTACTCTAGGTAGTCGACCAACTGGAATAACCTTTAACTGATTCGTCGACATAAGTTGGAGTAGGGACCATACTATTTGGTCTTCCCCATACTTTCCCATGTTTTCTTTGTTAGAATCTTAAAATCTAAGACCAAGTTTCATATAACGAAATCCATATCATAATCTCCAATTTGATCTTTCATACACAACTTTCGTCCAGTATTCATTCTTCTATGAATGTGATTTACAATTTTTTCTTATCGAGGATATTCTTTAGGTTCTTCTAATATACTATAAAACCATTGCGACTCATTCTCATCTTTAACTAAATCCAAACAAAGTTTTAAGAAACTCTTCAGAGTACTTACCTTTCTTGTCGATTTCTCTAGTAGAGGTCAATCGAATCGAGGCGACATATCATATACTGGTCCTTCATCAAATACATGAAGACCATTCCAAGTTCAGGATCCATTATCCCATCCTATGAATTCATCCCCTTCCTCAAAGAACACCACTTCTCTTTATGGACATGAAAGGGAATCCGACATTGTACTATTGCTTGAATCCTTGAATCTTGCATATGACAGACTTTATATTCTCCCATCACAACTCCTTCTCTGGTCATAATAGAGATAGTTGGTGGCTTCTCTCTAGGTTCAGTGGTAAGCTATGCTTCTTCATGAACTGATATTCATGGTGCCCATATCACAATTGAAGGTGTAAGATACCCCATACATGCTATATCTAGTGGTTTGAATACTCTTACATGGTGTGTAAGCTTGATAAGTAAGGTTTTGGCTTAGTGTCTCTTGTTTCACTCCCTTGACTATAGTCAAGTACATGAGAACTACCTTGATTTATATGACCTCTCAATGGAACCTTAGTATCAATTCAAATACCAAAGAATCCTTGTAGAGGGATCATGCTTCTTTTTTACTTGTCGTTTATGGAACTTGATATTGAGAAAGTTTAATTAGGTTTTGGGGCCCTCCCCCCCTTGAACTGTTAATATTTTAATGAGTATCATGTGATGTTGTACCACTGGTAGCACTCATCATGTTTAATATTTTGAACAACCTCCTAGACTTCCTTCTTTCATTCCTCAACAAATTCAAGAGGGGTACTAGAAACTAGCCTAGCTTCTAGTTCTTCATTTTTGGGTCGGAAGCTAGTAATGGCTTCCCTTAAATTTATTATATTGGCCTCTGGGACCACGTCCGACATAATTGTCCCTTTTGGCAGTTTGCGATAGTAATATTCAATAGCATTTTCTAATATTTTCTTGTCTTTCCGTAGTTTCTCTTTCTATTATTGAAGTTTTGCAGACTCTGTCTCCAATGAAGATACTTGAATTTTAAATTAATTCATTTTATCATACACCAAATTCTCCCCTATCTTGACATCATCTACATCCTTTTTTTGAATATTGTATAAGATGAACATTAGGAGAACATTAATGTCCAATTTATATATCACATATTATGGATTGTGGCATTCAACTCTACATTTCCTAGATCCAGTGTTGTAGGTACTATCTGCACTCTCTTCTCCTTTGATGAAGTGGTGAACTATGTAGGTCAACAATAAGATTTTATAGCCTCTAACTTCCTCAATCCTTGTTGCTTAGTAGTCTCTAATGGAGTGATTCCAATACAAACCTCCTTAACAACCTTACCGAGCACATGTAGGATATCGATGACTTCCTTGAAAAACTGTGTTTCAGTCATTGTCCAACTTTTACTTTTCTTTTGCAATTCCAACCTTCCTATCAAACAAATTATTGGACTCATCATATGTTAACCGTTGCATAGTGGTGTCTTCGAAATTTTTTTGCTTCTTCTTCTCTTTCCTAACCAGCCCAATAGCCTTTCTTTTGGACAAGAAGGTACATATAGCACATATCCGGTTTTGTTGGGGTTGCATTTGACTCTTGGTTGTGATCGGGGTGGGAGATGGGAAGGCTGCCTTCATCTTGATATGTGCTATACGTACCTTCTTGTTGAGGTTCATCCTCAACAAATATTTGATAGTATTCAATAGAAGGTTTCCATTTTTTCTGGCTGTTCCTGAACAATGGGATCCATGTCTTCTTTGGTCAACTTAAATTGTGTTGTTAAATTTTCTTCTCAATGTTCATCGTCATTGGAAGGAAAATTTGTTGGGTCCCCACTGTAAATGTCAAGAAATTTCAATATTTTTCCACACTGGAAGCCTTCATGTCATGAAAATTTCACTAAATCGGTGCGCAGTCCTTCAACATGGATAAAAAATTTGACATTGTTGTCTAGCTACCTCTGATGGTTGACAGTGAACCACAAGTTATGATAAGGAGCCCCTCGAAGAAAGAAATTGACATCCATGCCGTGATAATTTGGTTGTTTTCCCATGAAACAAAGGAAATCAAAATTAAAAACTAAGAATACACAAATTAATTACCTTCTTCGTGGGATTCGATAGCGTTAGATAACAACTCATTTAGAAGGAATGTCATCCAGTTTTGATGTATGATTTTAACACACTTCTCTGTCATAGCTATAACTTCCACAATACATTCAACCTGGTCATTATTAAAAATTTGATGGAGATTTCCTTCACCAAAAACCTGACAGTTTTATCATTGATAGAGGCTATGTCGAAGCCCTTCTTATCCTTTGTTAGACTATACTTCTCTCTCATTCTTGTAGTGAAGTGTTTGTCTTGCTCCTTTCCTATGAAGAACTGTGTAGGGTCCACCGCTGCCTTGGGAAAACCCGTGATGCTAGAAATAAAGTGGACATTAATAGAGACTTTAGTGTCCAACAAAATAAACCCACCATGGAAGAAAACAAACAATTGATTCAACAAAGTATTAATTGGTCTGTGCAACCCCAAATCCCATTCCATAGGGACCAAACTAATTGTCCTATGTTGGCAGTAGGGAAATTTAGGAAGAATTTTGCCATAATTCTTACTCAAAAAAATGAATATTTCGGTTGCAAGGAGAGAATAAGATGCGATGGAAGTTGCTATGACTAAAGGAGCCACGCCAAAAGAAGAATAAATCAAGTCGGAAACTAGAGTTCAACTAATTTTGGGGAAATAGTTAGTTAGACAAAAAGATTTATTTTATTAATAAAGCATGATTGTATTTTGGGCTGATAGTGCCTATTTTAAGTTGTAATTGAATGGATTAAAATAGAAAGAAATGCTATTTACTAAAAGTTGAGAGTCAATAAACGGTTGAATCAAGAATTATAAAAGCATAAAATCTGATAAAATCATGAACCCAAGTTGTGTTGGTGGGGATCGATCATAGAGGGAGTTTCTTAGTTAGAGAAATGATCTAGGTTGTGTGCAGCTCGATGATTCAAAGAAGAGAATAGATATAAAGAGAGAGATAATGAGAGGAGAGAAGAATGTATGAGTTGTAAATAATATATGAAGAAGAGTCTGCAAGCGGAGTGTTGAAACCAAAGGTGCTAAACTAGTTCTCATGCTAGATGAAGAGAACCTTTGTGATTTTTTCTGGATGGGTTTCCACGTTATATCTTGTCGATTTAAATATATCGCACGACCTATATTATTTATAAATATATATCTATACTTGTCGCACATCTAATAGGTTGAATATGTGCTAATGCTTTATGTTAATTACTACGAGTTGTGGCAATGGATCAGTAGATAGTTACCTTGAAATAATGAATGAAAACATAAGTATAATTCTAGGTTTCGGTCGAGTGATCTGATATAAATCTAAGGGAGAAATCCTTGAGATAACTGCAGAAGCCTGGTTCTGGTAGTCCCCATAAGATATATTGGGTGAGACCTCATTTACATCGTAGGTGTTACCGACACAATCCTACTATGTTGGGCTGATATCTTGGTATTTGTTAACGAACAAGGAATCTGAACCTAGGTAGACTGAAAGTATGCCAACTAATGGTTTCATTGCTGAGACCTGAATCGTTCTAGCGAGGTTATGTTTTGGCACCTGACGAAGCCAGATATTCAAGATTGGGTTGATTATAAGGCACTCAAGTTTGTACAGGAAGAGGGTAAATGATCATGACTGAGTCCGACAGAGTGGTTGGAGTGATACCTTTACACATATATCCATGATTTTTTCTTTAGCGAATTTCCCATTTTTTTGCACCATTGGTTGTTAAATCTTGCAACATAGAAGAAAACATTTCAAGGTGTAGAACTAGCATAGTGGAGTCTTGAGCTGATCCAATGACTGAAAAGTGTTATAAATCCTATATCTATGGTTTTCAGCTTCTCCGTTGACAATATTTTGGAAGGATATATTACAAAAATCACAATTAATACTATAACATCGAATGACTAATACATAATATCAAAATTATGATTGTTTTTCATTTCTATTTCCATGTTTTGTTGTCTCAATTACGACAATAATAGTCACGATGTTTATTGGCACTTATTTTGTGGATTTAATGACAAAATTTATAAGTCGTCGATATAGAACTGAAACTGGTTGCCACGTGTCTCTTGTACGGTGGCCTTAAAATCGTTTTTTTAGAATCCATTTTCTACGTTTTGTCACTCTATCGACAAAGTTTTCATCCCAATAATGACATAAATATGGCCAAAACCTGCTAGACAAAATCTAGCTTCCACGTAAAACCATGGAACACTTTCGACGAACGTTTGTCTCTCTATCGACGAATTCTAGAATTTGAACATAAATTTCTTCCACGCAAAACCATGGAACGCCAATATCTATCGACGGAATTTGTGACAGTTTTTCGTTGTTATTTCCATGTTTGGTCATCTCAATTGCAACAATAACAGTCACGATGTTTCATGGCACTTATTTCATCTCTATAATGATGAATGTTATAATCCATCAATATAAAGATGAAAAATTTCTCCCACATGTCTTCTATACAGTGGCCTTGAAATTGATTTTTTTAATTCATTTTCTACGTTTTGTCGCTCTATCAACGAAAGTATTGTCCCTGTAAGGATGAAAATATGCCTAAAACCCGCTATACCAAATTTTGATTCCACACAAAACCGTGAAACCATTTTGACAAATGTTTGTCTCTCTATCGATGAATTCTGGAATATGAACATAAATTTCCTCCACGTAGAATAGTGGAAAGCCAATCTCTATCGACAAAATATACAAGTTGAATGACAATTGTTCCACAAAACTGTGTTGTTATAGAGATTGTATTCATGGAAAGCCACCCGGGGTTTTGACAGTTTTGTAATTTTGATGAAGAAAGTTTGTCGATATTGTGATGAAACCTGGAGGTTTAAAAAAAATTAAAAAATCATGGAAAGGCACATTCCTTTCCATGGTTTTGGATCTTCAATAAGTTCTTGTGATTAATGTGCAGTCTTGTGGACCTTTTAATTTTATTTTACACCAAATTTAATCAGCGCTACAGAGCATATTTCCAGAAGGTAATTCCGAGCCACAAACTGGGGCAAACCTAGCATGTGATTTGATATTTTAGGGATGATTATAATACATGTAAATGTCCTAAATTTTTAGATCTTATAACGAGAAAATGAAATATGAATTGAGATTTAAAATGGCATAAAAGATGTGATTAGTGCCTAACAAATCCAAGTTAGGTAGATGAGGTCAATTGAGGATCTCATGGAAGCTTTAGTGAAATAATTTTACATTCCTCCTTCCTTCCATCATCATTTTGGGAGAAGATGGAGAATTCTACATGCCAAGACCCAGGATACTTGTGCACAGAAAATAATACGTTCTTCTTCGCTACAATACAAAGATGAAGGTTGCAAAAACATATTTTCAAGTTTTTCAAACTTGAATCCTCATTCTACCTACTTAGTTAGAGCGGTGGATTTTTTCCCATGTGGTTTTTCCCCGGTAACTTGTATTAAGAAGTTACTTTGATTTAGCTATAATGGGTGACCTATGGTCTTAGTTACCAGGGACAATAATTTGTCCAAGTTAGCATTCGGGGGGTGTGTTAGGATTGTATTCCTCCCTTGTCCAATTTGGTCAATCATGTCTAAATTAGGAGTCTTTTCAGTCTATATTTAGTCACTAGCATCATTGGGCCCGCATGGCCTAATTGGGCCACATGTCCTGGTTACTAGAATATGGGGAACACTAGTTGAGGCTAACTACCATTTACTTCACTTTCATGCATCAATTTAGGATCCTCCTAGACCAATCCCTATAAGTTGGGAGCGACTGGGAGTGTTGGAACGAACCTCCTTAACTTGAGTTCAGTTAGTGACTAGTTAAGCCTATTTAGGAGTCAGTTACATACAGTTACATTCAGTTAGCACCATTCATTGATTGATTGAATGTGGGAAGGTGCAATTTCTAACCTACTAGATTTCATTAGGATAGTTAACTGATTATAATTGATCGATGCACTGATTAAGGCAACTAGGGATAACTAGTTGAGCTTCGATAACAATTTAGACATGTCCAGTTATCCATGCAGTTAGGTAGAGTCAATCAATTCGAATTCTTCTCTCATGCATTCGAATTGACTGGTTACTAATACCAGTGTATTACATTATAATTAATTATCCAATTAGTTTTGATTAATGAAAGCATTCACAATTGCAAGACATTTTTCCACTATTTCATTCTTTAATTTTTGAGTAAAATTGTCTGATCTATCTTGTGAGTTGTGTGTTGGTCCATGGATCTATGTGCTCAATTTTATACAAGGGCCATACATCATATCACTTTTCATGTTATTTTAGATCATATTTATTCTTAGAACTCATTCAAGAAGCGATTAATCATCAACTAAAATGATTCATACAATAATCCTCATGCATACCTGCTCATTAATCCATAATACCTTAATCTATTTCAGTCCTATAATAATCATGTAATGTCCAGCAGAGACAATCCTTCATGAATCACTTAACATACGAGCATCCCTGTTAGTAATTTCACTAGAATGAGTTGATTAGAACCCATCAATTTGAATACACAACCACAATACATTAACCAATATTTATCAAGCCAAAGACGATTTCCATTTAGTGTGCTTCAAAAGAAGTAGATGTCCCCAAGAGGTGACAGGGGTGAAACCTATGGCTCTAATACCATATGTAACATACCTCAAATTCTAGAAATAAAAAATATCTATAACCATATATCATTGGAGATATTAATAAAATACCTAACTGCTATGAGGCATTACAAACAAATAAAGAGTTTAAAGCATAACCCTGGCCATATGAAATGATCATCATATGCTTAAAATCTTAGAAACCCTCTTTCCAAAAAGAATAGATTTTCAAACAAAAAATGAAAAAGATAAGTTATTATTCTCCCGCAAGAACCATTCCGCAGTTTTGATTCTGCATTTTGCAATGCAAAATGTGGAATCCAAAATTTCATTAAATAAATCATTTACCTTGTGCACCATTGATTCCTTGAAAAATCAACCATGATCGTCGATCTTCACTTCCAGCCTTCTGTATTTTGCACTCCAAAAAGGAGGATTGCGGGTCGCAGTATGTGAAAACTCCAAAATACGTTAACTTAATATTTTATACTTTCAGTACCGTTGATTTCTTGCGGCTTAAGTCCCCATTGTTGGTTTGATTCTTTGTGGGTTCCATAGGGGAACCTTCATGACCAATATCAACCATTGATCTTCTTTGTGGATGCAATCTCGAACCTCTATCTAAATCTTTGTGGATTCCACAATGAAACCTTCTTGACTATTATGAGCCGTTTGTCTTCCTTGCGGATGAAATCTTGACTATTGATATAATTCTTTGTAGATCGATGTTTAAACTTGTGGATTGCAGAAAGCGGGTTTCCTTACAATTTTTTGAAACTAAACCTCTGCAACTTTTGTGAACCATTTATCTCATTGCATATTTGATCTGGACCGTTGATCTTCTAAATCGGTGGATCAACGTTTAACTTTGCTGATTCAAGGGTTTGTAGTTTGATTTCATCTTCTCTATTTATAATTTTAATAGTCAAGCCCTGACTGTACTAAGTTGATTAGTGATTTAGACAACCAATCTTTAAGGTTTCCTTTGTGTAAAACACAATAATTTTCATTTGTGGCCAATGCATAGTAGATATCTAGGCTATAAAAAAATTACAAATTCATTCCACATTCAATAAGCATCAATAGGTTAAGCAGAAACGATACGAACAAATAATGCCCCGTTAAATGTAGGAATACATAGTACATTTTAAAAAGGAACAGAGGATTCAATCCATTATATACAGAATCATGAGTTCTAAATTCTTCAAGTATGAGATTTGAAACTATATCCACAACAACCAGTTCTACCAACTTATGCTAAGAACGAGTTATTAATCGCTATAGTAATATCATTGTACAGACCTAATATACATAAGAGAAAGAGGGATATTTTTTCTACAGAAATGCATAACCCTACTTCTTGTAGATGTAACTATACTAGGGATGATTTTAGGTGCGAAATTTACTCCATTGGCGAAATTAATGGAGTTTCAAATTTTCCTTGGGCGAATTTATTATATTAAATTTTTTTTAGGGTTAATATTAAATATCCCATTTTTTATTTTCAAAAAAAAATTAAAAACATAGTTAGCCCAATGATATTTGGTTTGAAATTATTGCAAAAACCATTTTCGCCCTTTGAAATTTGCTTTGGATCCATCTTTCGCCCGCGATTTCCACCATGGGTTTTAGATAGAGGTCCTATTCGCCAACAATTTCCAGCATGCGTTTCAGATGGACGTGATGTTTTTCAGCGATATCCAGCATGGGTTTAAGATGAAGTTCATGTTTTCCCTTAATTTTAGGAAATGGTCGTTTGTTAGTCCTATTCAACCTCCATTTGGTTTCAGAGCCCCTGTTTGTCCTTGAAATCAAGAAATCAGAGTTTTTGGACCCTCATTTGCCTCGATTTGGCTTTTAAATCTGTTGTTCCTTCTGTATTTGGCATTCTTCGAAGTCCCATTCACCTCTATTTTGGGTATTTATCGTTTCGAGACTCTATAGCCCCATTTGGCTTATGAATGATGGGTTTGCTCAGTTTATGCACAATTATTTAAGACCAAAGAACATCTATGGTGACCACAATGAATTCAAGAAGAATTTGTACTGGATTTATGTGCCAACGAAGTTCGAATTCAGTCTTTGTTGCATCTGGATTATGTGTGTTAGTCTTCACATGACTCTAAGTCTTTGAGTTACAGGTTAGTCTCTCTCAATTCATATTTTGGGTGCTCAATGTGATTGAATTTCACAGTTGAAATTAAATTATTTTGGCTTACTGAGCTAGGGTTATTGTTGCTACTAAGTTGATTTCTTGGGTTTTTTTCGGATGCTCGAATAGGCCCTATGACCTAGGAATAACTCCCCTACATATTATTGTAGTAGGTCATGACCTCTCTAGACAAATTCATGATTTCACCCTGGTACTCTCAATGAGATTATACTCTTGAATAATAATCTGTCAGTCTGAATGCCATCTAATTTTGGGTTACTTAAAATTCTGATTGTCTTTGATGAGAGCTCCAATAAACTGGTTGGGCCTCTTCCAAACAACATTGGGCAAATGGTAATTTTGGAACAATTGGATGCTTCCCACAATATGTTAATATCCAATACCTTCCAAGGCATCTGTGCATTTCCCAATTTGGATAATTTTACTTACTCCTATAACTTCTTTACCATAGAGGCACCCAATTTCTTGGCCCTTCCCAGCAGAAGCACTACCTTCAATAATGAGATAAATTGTATCCCTAGCAAGTACGAGCAGAGAAAACTCCATCAATGTTTAGCTTCCTTGTCTCGGCCTGGTGTAGATAAAAATGTCAGAGGCAAGAATCTCAAGTATTGGGCTCAACTTCAAAAGTATAGATTCACATGAAAAATGGATGGTGGATGCACCACATTCTCTATGGTATTTTTTAGTTATAAGCTTAAGATACAATTTAGTATTTATGGATTTCAAAATTTAGATCTATCTTTTCACTCTTAGTATTTGTGTCTCATGTTAAAAAATTCCACTATTAAATTCATTAAAATGTTAATTTATATTGTAGTTTTCTTGTTCTCATTCCCAAGTAGAATAAGAAGATTGAGATAAATAAATGCTAATTTATACTGCAGTTTTCTCGTTCTGATTCCCAAGTAGAATAATAAGAATAAGATAGATATAACATATAGATCGACGCAATAATACCTTACAAAACTGTAGGATATAACGTTCAACTAATGTCCCAATTGTATTGTACACCAATGTTGCTTCACAAGAAATACTTAAAAGGTAAAATTGCAATAATTCCATATTTTTTATTGAAAATTTATGTGTTGTCCTTCAAGCTAGTTCATGGATACTTGCACATTGTGCAAGTTGTCATTTTTTTAACAACAAAAGATGATTTTTAATCATTTCACAAGAATTTTACAAGGCGTGTGGCCATAATTATGCGGCAATCGGAACTGATCTGCTCAAACCATTTTGTTTTCTATTTTTTTCCATTTTAATTTCTGAACCTCTAATGTGCAATAGATTTTTCCTCATTGTACCATGGTAAGTTATTTCAATACTGATGTATTTACTTAACTTGGTAGAGTTACAAGAGGTAAGATTCACAACTCAAAATGACCTTAAAATTGACCATAATGTAAGTAATTCCCGTGTTGTCTATCCCATAACACCAAAATTGTACACCATAGCCAAACATTAATAAATAACAAAATGGAAAGAGTCTACATACCAAAATCTTGTAGGTCTGTGAGTTGGACTCTACATATTGAAATTGTTGAAGGCTAAGCATTGGGAAGGTATTTTTTTGTCCAATTATCACCTTCTCAGTTATCCCCATTCATGTCTTAATTGTCCATATTTTATACCCTTGCTTCCTTTAACATCCCACCTTTGACGTGATTTGGAGTTAATTTTGTTAATGAGTGTTATGAAACTGCCACTTCTTTCATAGGACCTGAGCTAGGCATTGTTACGGTCTTCCTCTTCGTTGGTCTCCTGTTGCCTTGTTTCAAGGCACACAGATTAAGTCTTTGGTAGAGAGTTTCGTTTTGAAAAATTGGCTACTTGGGCACTTCTCAAACTGGCATTAGAGTTCTTTGGTAGATGAACTGCATGGTGTATCCTTTTGTTGAGGTCTCAGATTTGTAACAATTAGTAGTGTAAGTGTGAAATTGATGGTAATTAGGAGAATCCAATGAGGAAGTATGGGACTGTGTCACTAATACATGAGCTGAGCACAAAAAAACAAAAATCTAATAAGGAACTACTGATAGCATTGGGGGAGAATGATATTGCTAATATTCTATTGGATATTTCAAAAAGCTGAGAGTATTACTGCAGGATGAGTTAATATGAATATCTTGTGCTTGATAGGTGCCCTCATTTGCAAGCAAATTGGTTTATGAGTTAAAATTTCTATGGACTTGTGTAAAACATATTGTTTTAAGTTAGAGGTCAATGATTTAGATTTGGTAATGATTTTTGACATGTTAAAATGCATGTGGGGAGGTCGCCCCGTTCATAATGTCAATGATAATATTGGAGTCCCATGCATTTAGGATGTCTCAAATATCTAATTTGGATATTAGTTTTATGTCTTTGCATAAAATGAGTGCTTCTCTAATATTGTTCGTGGTTTTCCCATGCACTCTAGGCTCATGCAAATTTAGTCTTGTCTTTCCTCTTGGTCTGTAATGAGTATCTTTCTCTAGCTCTACCTAGTTTCTTTTTGTTGTCCCTTCAAAGAGTAAGATACTACCAGAGAGAGTGGTTTGAACTAGGGGAAGGATCTCAGAAGGGGACTTTGAATATTGAGTTCACTCCTTGAGACCTTATCAATTCACCCATTGCAAATACTTAACTATATTGAGTTTCCTTTATAGAAGATGATCTTATTCCTTGTGTTTCAGTAATGGCTCTGTGTGTGAAAATATGGTTTGTAGTTTGGTACTCTAAGAAGAAATTTGCATGTCCTTTAGCCCTGGCCCCTTAGTCACCTCCTTTCAAGTTTGTTGGAAAGCCATAAATGAAGAACTGTAGTGCAGATCTTGGAGAATGCATGCCCTTATGATGGTTTTGTAATTATTCAGATTTGAGTGACCAAGCTTGAGTAAACTAGAACAAACAACATTATTAAACAAATCAACGGTGTGAGAGTTGAGGGAGTGAACACCATGTTTGAGGAAGTTGGTTTGGATGTTGCTCATCTCTATTCTGGTGATGACCTCATGCAAAGAAGTAAGGTATTTTTATTAATAAATAAGTATTAAGAGTATGCCATTGTTCAAACTGTTATAAATGTTGATTTACCTCAATCGTTTGTTTCTTGTTAATAGAAACATTGCTTTCTATCTTCTGTTGTTCACAGAGGTTCAAAGGCTTTGAGTGGCTGCTTTGCATTTTTGTAATACTGAATCGCAACAAAATTTCTAGCAGTTATTAAAGTACCCATAAATCATGTGATTAAATTGCCCATAAACCTGTGGCATCATTCACAATATGTGCTCTCATAAATATTAATGTGTTAAATAATTTTTTATATATCTGTAGATTGTTATAGTTAGTTAAAAAATTGGGTAGCTTTGATCTTGTAATATTAATACTGAATATGCACTATAATATATTATGATTGGTATAATTTCTATCATAGTTATGGATAGTCTGACAAATTCTTTGATGATAATGCGAAGAGAGGACATTGGTAATGTCCCAGTAAAGGTTTCACATAGTAAGGAAAGAACTACTTGGCTTGTGGTGAATTGGAAGTTGAATGTCGGTACTATGCAGCATGGCATACAAAGCACAAAAATTGCTATTGCCTTCACATTATGTTAGGATTGTAGTGGAGAGTTTGTAGCGTATCTTGAACAACCAATATTTGCATCCCTTCCATTGCAAGATTATGGTTTGAAATTTATTTTTCAAGGGGATTGCACACTCCAATCATCCAGGGAGGAGGTCGAGACTCGATGGTTGTAGTGATAGTGCTTGGAACCAATAGTAACTTTCAGAATTTATAGAATTTTTCAATGTTGTAGAGCCTTTTAGGTCTCTTCGTCGTTATCAATTAAATCCTTGAAAATTTCTCACTTTATATGAGTTTTGTCCCATTGGTCAGAAAAAACTATTTTAGTTCCATGAAAGATAATTTTTGAGTTATAGGTTTTTCCCTACTCCCTCTAAAAATATCCACATAGAATGGAATTCACCCTAAAGAAAATAAAATGATATGGATGTTGAAAATGATCTACACTCCACAAATTTCTTTGATCGAAAAGTCATCAATTCTTATTTGAATGCATCGCCAGAAAGCATACCTGGCCTTTGCATTATTTCTAACCAACCTTCACTAATATCGCCGCCTATTAGTTAAGATAGATCAAAAGAGTGTTCTTTCTTGGGTTTCAATCTTATGCATTTGATAGGAACATGTGATCTTCTATCACAACAATATCAATATTCAAGGAAGCTTACTATGAATAGATCAAAGAGCAAAGTTTCTTCTGGGTTTATTACTAACTTTACAATACCATCTCACTTTTCAAATGGTAAGAACCTTGGCTCAATAGCAGTTCATTACGTTCATTTTTTTTCATGATAAATAATGTTGTTTTAATTATCACATTGTCCACTAATGAATGGAATGTCTCATGATTGTTTGCAGTGGATTATCTAGAAAGTGCTACTATGGCATATTTACAGACGATTTTGTGTATTTTGTGCATTGTATCATTTTCATATAGACGTTCATTTTTCTCAATATTTAATGTTTCATTCATTACATTTTAGTGGCACTAAATGGAATATTCTTTGATTTCTTAGCTAAGATTGATTCATATATTTGTTGTTTAACGAATTTCTAATATTTATAAAGTGGCTCCACCCTAGAGTGTCTGTCTTGGCATTGTGTCCTGCCTCGAGTTTCCCATTCCTTTCTTGAATTTACTCCATTGACTTTGCATCCAAAACCTTCATGTGACAAGATTATGTGATGAGTGGTGTATTCATATGGAGCGTTATAACTTGTATCATCTCAAAAAACTAATGAATGTTGTCCTCCCTCACATACATCCCTTGCATGTGGCTTGTGCCACCTTCTCCCACCAAGTGATGGCCATGAATGCCAACAAGTGGTGTTACAAGAAGTAGCATGTCCCATTTTGTCCCCAAAATACCATCTGGGTTTTTTCACCATGTCGTTATTGTTGAGTGTGTTATATGATAGCAACAAACCTCATATTGCTAAGGATATCATGGAGGGTTGTAGTTTCTTCATGATCCCAGTGATTGCTTCAAAATATGCTGGAGGGTTGGAGTTTCTTTGTAATGTTGTTAAGTGTCATAGGACTAAGATTTGATATGATGAACAAGTTATGCTTGTTGGTTGATTTCTTTATAGCTAATTATACATGAGGTTATTACATGAGGTACAACACAATAGTAAACCTTGGAATCCTACAAAATTGGCTCATCAAAGGGATAAAATAACAGAAAGGGCATTATTCCTTCTTGAGGAGCTAATCTTATTGTAATGCCCCATATCAATGTTTATTATTAAGTACTTTTATTAAATTAAACATATACTGATTATTTTACCATTTTTAACATTTGCGTAAAACATTAAATAAACAATATTGAACTATACTAATTATTTTACCATTTTACCATTTGTGTAAAA
This sequence comes from Pseudotsuga menziesii, assembly GCA_001517045.1. Classification (NCBI taxonomy): domain Eukaryota; kingdom Viridiplantae; phylum Streptophyta; class Pinopsida; order Pinales; family Pinaceae; genus Pseudotsuga; species Pseudotsuga menziesii. The sequence goes on from LPNX010173437.1 coordinate 119,825, forward strand.
CATTAAATAAACAATATTGGGTAATGTCTCACATGGGGTTAGGTTTTTGTAAACACGTACAATTCAAGATTCATTAATATGTAACACATGTCAAACAAAATCTGAACTACACTGCCCAAGATCGAATAAAATAAATTAATTTATGAAAGAGGTGGTGGAAGAAGGAAGGCGGTGGAAGAAGGAAGGAAAGCAGGTATAAGGGGGAGGATTTTTTGGATTTTGAGGGGGGGAAAACAATCGGGAAGAAGTTTTTTTTTACGGAAGAACGAAAGTGATGGAGCAGAGAGGGAAGATAGCTGGAGGAAGTGGGTTAACTCCAGGGGGAAAAAGAGAGAGGGAAGTTGCTATCCAGTTTATCGGTACGTGGGCTCGGGGGCTAGGAAACCCGTCGGTTTCCTAGGGTTACCAGGTTTGCTGGTCGGAAAGGTGGAACATACGAGTTGGAATTAAGGCTCCTATAGGCTCCGGTGAGGGTAAGGCAAGGCTAAAGGTTCAGGAACCAGGGAAAACCTTTAGCGTTAAAGCTCAGGTATTTTTCGGTGAACTATCTCTTTATTGTATAGCAAGGGGTGGCAGATGTATTCCAGGCTCTGGATACAAGCTCGTGAGAGGTCCCCATGGCAAAAAACAGGATAATGCAATGGAATTTCCATGACATATGAGAACAAGGATACACCTACAAACTGTAAGATTTACCAGATCCTTCCCATACAATTGTCCCCTTGTGCTAGCACCTTCAAAAGAGCTTGTTGAATGAGTTGTATTTTGCATGGTGCAGGTGGCAGGTTGTTAATATTCAAACTAGATTTCAAAGAAATGATGTTGATAAAGTCACATTAACATAGCATAAAACCAAAGGAATATCACTAAAATTACAAAGACATACATTGCCATTTTTTTCAGCAGTGCGCTGACTTGTTGAGGATGGAATCCTTGTACCTCCTGAGGAGGAAATTTGTGCTCTTATAGCCGAAAAAGTAATTGAATTGCAAGAGATATATTTAGAAAAGAGAAATCGGCTTAGGAAGAGGCCACAAAGAGTGGATGAGTAGCTTCACAATAAAGAAACAAGTGGAAACTTATCTGCACTCACAAATTATTGCTATTAGGCTAGTATTCCAATTGGAGATGGTTATGTGGTCAAGTTACTGAGAGAACAATAACTGTTACATAATGTGGAGGACCCAAAGCAGCCTAACAATGAGCCCCTATACATAGAACCTAATTGGGAAATTATATGATCTTGGTCTTTTGATAAGACACCAACGAAAGAGGCTGTTGTAATAGATCAAAACATGAATGAGGGATTCAAGACCATGTATTTTGATGGTGCATGTTCCCGATTTGGTGCAGGTGTTGGGGTAATTTTTGTTTCACCAGTTATAACTCCTTTCCAAATTCATTTTTCTTAAAATTTGATGCAGCTAACAATGTGACTGAATATGAGGTCTTGCTTTTGGGTTTGAAACAAGTAAAGGATCTCAATATTAAAACATTAAAAAGTCAAAGGAGATTCAGAATTTCAGACTTGATTGTGAATCAAGTACGGAACCAGTGTGAAGCAAAATATTCTCATTTGAAGCAATACTAACATGTTGTATCATGTATGGTATGAGATCAAAGCATTTGATGATTTTGACATAGTTTCTATCCCACAAAATTAAAATCATTAATCAACAAGTAGATGCTATGATAGGTTCAATTGTGGGATTTGAACCATGCACAACAGAATCCTTTTCAAAGTACCGTGTCGAGGTCAGGTTTCGACCATCCATTCCTAACAACTTCGAAAACTAGCATCTATTTGAAGATTATAGGCATTGTGAATTTTTTGAATAGTGTAAACGCAAGTGCCTCTCACTAGATTGATCAGGGATAAGAAAACAGTGACCTGGAGCAATAAATGGTACAACTGAAAAGTAATAAATCCCTAGATGTTTGGTACCTTTGGAAAAAAAATTGATGATTATGTTTCTTTTAAAGGTTCAAAGGTCATTGATAAGGATAAGCAAGTCATTGAACTCAATATGGGTTCTAAGGAAAGTCCAAGACTAGTGAAAATTGCTCAAGTATGCACCCTATAATGGAAAAATATTGAGGAGTTTATCTGTGATTATAAATGTTTTTTTGCATGGTCATATGATGAGATGAAAACCTACAGTACTGAGGTTATGAAGCATAAAAATCCTTTGAAATAACAAGCCAAACCTTTCAAGAAGACACAAAGGGACATGAATCCCATGTTGGCTCCCATCATACAAAAAGAGTTGCAGAAGTTGTTCAAAGTAGAAATCATCACTCCTGGTTATTACTCATAGTGGGCATCCAATGTTATAGCAGTCCATAAGAATGATAAGATTAGAATTTGCAATATTTTGAAATTTGAACCTTGCATCCTTGAAAGATAACTATATTTTTCCAAGCACATAATACGTGTTACAGTTACAAGTGTTGGAATGATGTCCATGTTGGATGGATTCTCAAGGTACAACGAGGTGCTCGTTGATGAAAATGACCGATACAAGACAACATTCACCATCCTTGTGGAACGTATTCCCATCTCTGTGTGCCTTTTGGATTGTTAAATGCTGGGACCAGATTCCAAAGAGCCATATGATTCTCTCATTTCCTGAATAAAGTTATCATGGTTTACCAAGATGATTTGACAGTTTATTCCAAGTGTAGGGGAGACAATTTCATGCACCTAAGCAAGATCTTTGACAAACATAGATCGTTTGGAATCTCACTTAACCCAAAGAAGTATGTTTTTGGGGTAGTCGAAGGCAAATTATTGGGGCATATGGTCCGAAAGACAAGGTAAAAATACATCCAGCAAGAGTCCAATCTTAAAAGAGATTCAGTTACCCAAAAGTAAGAAGGGTATCCAGTCCTTTGGGAGCATAAATTTCCTACTAATATTTGTGCCCAATTTCGTTGAAATCACTTATGCCATCTCAAGTATGCTAAAAAAGGGACATGAAAAGGGAGAAACTAGGGAAACAATGTAAATTCAACAAGCTCTGGTTGGGCCCTTCCCAAATAAAGTAAAAAAGTAGGGAAGAATAGTTTTCATCTAACTAATCTGGATGGAGAAGAAAAACATTTGCCAGTCAATGCGCAATTACTAAAGTATTACTTTCAGTAACAACCCTAAAGTGCCACAAAAAAGAGAAACGAAAAAAAAGGAAAAAGGAAGAGAAAAAGAAAACGACGAGTTCTGTCTATTTGGGTAATAGTGTAGGCTAGTGGCAAATATTTATTTTTACTAGGAATTTTCTTCATTGCATTGATTTCAATTATATCTTAAATTTTACGATTTTTTCAAGTCTTTTCATTCTTAATAAGTTGTTCCGCATTCACATGAGTAGTCCCAAATTTGGGAGGTTGGTTTATCTTGTTTTTTGTCATAGGCTAGATTGTTTTGTCATTCTGAAAATTGGGCATGCATTAATCTTATTGATTCACAGAGTAAAATCAAAGTTGGGACACATTTATCTTAGGTCAAAGTCTCGATAAGGCTTGGGATTTTTTTGTGTTTTAGTACAAGTATATTTCTAGGGAAAGTAAGGGCATGTATTTGTCGGGATTAAGGAAAGTTTATGCATCAATCACAATCCCAACATGTGTCTCCCAAGGTCAATTTTTCTGCATCGAAGACCTTATCCAACCTGAGGGATATGATACTAACAAGAGTGATTGACTTTTAAGAGAAAAACATCATTGAAGACCATTGGGATCTCAGCATCCCAGAGCAGAGTTTGTACCTTAGAGTGGTGGACACAAGTCTTATTTAATATTTGGTTATATAATTTTGTAACTCTATCGAATTATTGTTGTATCAAGTTTTCCTCCATGTTACCGATTGGTGAAAACTATTTTTCATTTTATAAATCTTTAGTCTAATAAATATCTATTGTAAACGTTCGATCAAAAGTGGTTAAGTCAAGTAAGTTGAAAAAAATCGGTCCAAGTAAACCCATTTCAAAGTAAGTTTTCCATTTTTAAATGTCATTCTAGGTATGTAGATAGAGACAATTATAAACTTTCCCATTATGATGTTTGATTTACTACCATAGACACAAGTAACAAGTGATAGGCTAAAATATATAATTTTATATCCATTATTCATCCAAGATAGTTAGAATTAATATAAACAAAAAAGAATACTATTTAATAAACAAAAAAATACAAAAACAAAAAACAAATATTATAAGTTTCTTATGAATTTATCTATCTCTTAAACTAGTTAATATACATTTATATAAATTTATTGGACTAGAGATAATATAAATCAACCAAAATGGCATTAGAATAATCTTATATCAAATTAATAAATAAATAAATAATTTTTTGTTTTTTCATATCAGTTTTTGTTTTTTTGTTTATTAAATAGTATTTGTTTTATGCTTATATTAAGTTTAACCATATGGTATTAATAATGGATATAAAATTATTTATTTTATTTTTTGTTTATCTTTACAAAACTAAGTGGTTAATTGTGCCTTTTAGCATTGATCCATCTCTTTACTTGTAGGAGTGATGGTCAAGAAGGTTAGTAGATACACACAATTAGGAAGTTTTCCATTTTTAAATGCCATTGATAAATAGAGATTTGTTTTACTAGCACAGCAAATGTAAAGGTAAGTGGACATAGAGAATTAGTAAGCTTTCCATTTTTAAATATTATTGATAAATAGAGGTTTATTTGACTAGCACAGCTACAAGTAATAAGTGATTTATCAATGTGGATAAACACAACCAACCACTTTGTTTTGTTTTGTGAAAATAAATGGTCTTTAAACAAAGGCTAAATTATATAATTTTATATCCATTATTCAGACTTGTTAGAGGTAATATAAACAGAAAAAACAAATACTATTTAATAAACATTTATAAACTATTTAATATACATTTATAAATTTAAATACATTTATATAAATTTATTGATGTTAACACATTATAAATCAATATTGGATATTGGATTATACTATACTAGATAAGAATAGCATTAGAATAATGGAACTGGTTCGACATCAAATTAACAAATTAATAAACAAATAATTAATGGAACTGGTTCCATATCAAATTAACAAATTAAAAAATGACATTTATTGAGTTTGTATTCTACTTGGCAAATTGGACAGTTGGTTTTCTTTCTGAACCATAAGGTAATGCAATTCTCATGGAAAATGTGGGTGCAATGAAGTTGACATACCTCCTCTCCCAGTTCAAAATTTTCATAGGAACATGGGCAGCTTGAAGTGATGCTATTTTTATCACTGATATGCCCCTGTGCCCCTCTGCAATGCTTATGTGAGGCACATCCAATGGCTCCAGTAGGTTATCAACTTCGTCAAAATCCAAGCCTCTCCAATCGTTCAATCGAACAGCTTCTTCAACTTCTCTGAGACTTCCATTAACCTCCGTTAACAGTAGTTCAAATTCTCTTGTTTCTTCTGCCAATCCATCTCCAAATTCTAATTCTGTTGTCTGTCCTCTATCCACTCGATAGACTTGTTCAAATTATTCCAGAAGCACAGATTCTTCAAGTTCTCTCATCTCTTCATCCAAATCATCTTCGGATTCTCTTATAATCTCCTCTTCTTCTTCGAATCGAGGCTCTTCTTCATTAGCAGGAGGCTCTTCGATTTCTCTTCTCTCACCATCCAATCCATTTTCGAATTGAGAAAAAGGAGGAGCAGCGGCAGTCAAACTGTTGTTCTCGATCTTCTACCGCTGTTGCTCTCAGTTGATGTAGAAGTAGAACTACTACTTTCTCGAGAATCACCTTCACCAATAAGCTGGTTTGGTCCGTCCATGTCCATGTCTGTATTTCCACCGGGTTCACTAACCGCAATGTTTAATTATTGAATTAGAGGTAAAACAAATTTGAAAGCCAGAAGAGAGCATGTCGTTGCCTTTATAGTATCCCGAACTCATTTAACCGAGTAACCGAGTCGACTCTACTCTCACGGCTTTTCAGATATCATATTTTTATTATTATCTGGATAGATAGGCTATTAATTACATTTATAACATTTAGAGGGGCTAAGAAATTATTTTAGATTTTGGATTTGGTTAAATGGATTGATTAATTTAAGTGGAACAATTGTACAATGAAAATTTAATTCATGGTCTTTCTATCAGTTTTTCTTTGTTTGTTTCTTAAATAATATTTGTTTTTTAGATTAATTAAGTGTCTAGTTTTACCTCACACTTTATGTGTGGTTGTGTTAGTATCTTATTTCATGGTTTATGAATAAGAGATAAAATAAATTTGAAACCATGCCTTTGCCGTTATAGTAGACCAGACTCATTTAAAGGGGCCTACCCCATTCTCACCTCACCCTCTTGTTGTTTTTTTTTCAATGTTTAAATTTGATATTGTTTTTTTTTAATAGAAACAGAAAAGGGGTTGTATTATCATGCTGTGCACAGCCATTCATTACATTTCCGAAGGAAGATATAAGGCCGACACGGCATAAAAACAACAAGCCAAACATGATCTATCTCCCAAAACAGAGAGCAAAATATTTTTTCTGAGCTGCATACTAACCGGGTAGTGAATACCCTTACAAACTGTCTACATAGCATAGTGCAGAAAAACATGATTCATACAAAATTGAGACATAAACCCCTTACTAAACTGAACATAAAACAGTAAAATTCATTTGCCTCTCTGAGGGCGGGGCTGCTGAACAAATTCTTCTTCCATAGGCTAGGGTGCTGGGTCGTTGACGCCATTGACCCTGCTCTCCTGGTTCATTGAAACGAGCCTTTGAATGTCTTCTTCAATGCGTTCAAATCTGCCCAGAAGTTCTAGCAGATTGCTTTCCAAGTCGTCTGTAGGGGCTCCATTGTTGCTGACTTCCTGAGATGTCCTGCTAACAGTTTCGCTCATTTCCTTTATTTCCTTGGCTGTGTCTCTACTCTCCTTAACCCCTATAGTTGTCAACTCATATACCCTTCGTAAGTTCTTCATGATATCCTGCAATCCAAGGTTGTTACCCAAATGTGCCATAATACCTGGGTTGGACGAAATATCCAAGCGAGACAGCTGCGATTGCAAGGGGCTACCTGCTACCTCTGCTAACTCTTGATGATTTGCTTGCTGGAGGGCTGAGTTACTCCAATTCTCATCCTGAGAGTCAATTTCCCAATGATCTGAAGGGTAATAACTTTGACATAGGGAAAACTGAACGAGATTTTCTTCAAGGATAGAAGGCCGCTTATGCCAAGGAGGAACCTGCAAAATCCCTATTCCAGTTCCGTCTGCCTCTTGCAGAAGGATGGCAAAGTCTGAATACAAACCCGCAGCATAACCATGAGACAGGATAAGGCTAAGGTTCGACATGGAGACAGAGTAAGAAGAACCTCGTTCGTGCGAGGAGGAATGACACTTCAATGTGAGCCTGAGGGGAGTTAAATTCTCTGCTGTCGAGGTGGGCTAGACTATCCACGCGGCCGCAAAATAGGGTAAGACAAGACGGGATCTTAAATGCAGGTGACCGCCAAAGGGAGGGAGAGGGTGGTGACCAGCTGGAAGGGGGTGAAGCGAGGAGAGGGGGCGATAGAAGGGATGAAGGGGGGGGCGGGAAGATGGAAAGGGGAGGAAAGAAAGGAGAAAGAGGGAGAGGATGAAAAAAAGGGAGCCAAGGGGGGAAAAAACAATAACCATGCAATTATAATCCTTGGAATCAAGAAGCTTCATTTCATAAGTTTGCCTATTCTTGATTTGATGGAGGTTTCTTAGAGTTCTCTTCATGGAATGGCTTTGTAGAAAGGAGGATCCTCATCCTGTCTGAAATGGCCTTGAGGGAGACTAGCTCCAACATTTGCCATCGCATCTGCGTCCTTGTTATTCAGGAGAAGAATGTGATAAAATTCGATGGGCTGGGACAAAAGAAGTTGAGACTTTTTATATAGTCTACGACATTTGATATCTCCTGAAGGATACCCATTAATCATCTTATAGATGACATGCCTGGAGTCACCGAAGACCAGAACTTTCTGGAGATTTTTGTTCCGAATAAGGTGAAGACCTTGGAGAAGGGCCATCCATTCTGCTTCGTTGTTGGTTCTAGGACCCAATCCCCAAGGGAATCTATGTTCCACTTGTCCTCCGGGATCAACTAGGATCCCACCCGCACCTGCCACCCCTTTAAATTTGATATTGTTAATGTGCTCCATGAAACCCAAAATATGACATATTAATGTCTATGGGCATAATTAATCCATATCTATATATTTCTTAAAGTTGTCAATGTATCTCAAAGTCACCCCTACATATCTTTTCGATGCTTGACTACTAAAGCTAACATCATCTTTTTGGATCCTTGGATAGTAAGTGCAATTAGGTTGTATTGAGTGATTCATAAACCTAAGACATCTTTTTAGATCCTTTACTTAAAATATAAGTAATCTATCTTTGTTTTCTTTAGAAATCAACCTGTGAATTATCTATACGGTGGAAATATATATATATATATATATATATATATATATATATATATATATATATATATATATATATATATATATATATATATATATGTATATGAGTTGTGGAAATATGTGTATTATGTCTATTATTGATTCGGTTACATGGAAGGGGATGCTAGAATGTGGTAGAAAAACTTAGATTCAATGCTAAGCCATTTTGGACATTTAACTCAAATTCGTGGCATGGTCAAAGAATAATAGTTTCTTTAAATTAGGCATGATATCCCCCGACACATGCACCCATTTCAGAATAATAGGCTCGACCAACACATACTTAACATTCTTCTTAATTTGCACATGCGAGGAATCCATTTTCCATGGTGCAATGTACCCTGGTAGCATCTTTGTAGATATACAACTAGGAGCTTTGACATCATGGGTAGCTTTAGTGCGTCATTTTGGGTTGGTTTATCAACCCCCAATTATCTTTTTCTAGGGAGGATTAATTGAAATAGATGGTGATGGCAGGCTATCCACAATAAATACCCGAGTGATATTAGTACTAGACACATTTATTTCCATGGATGCAACTCACAACATTCAAAACTTAGGTTTGGGAAACTATTACAGTTTTGACTTGCTCAGTACTCTTCAATAGTTCAACACAATGAGTTCAAATGGTGAACGAACTTCCTTTTTCGATTAACTCAGGCATGGAACTTTCTTGTCTCATCACGTCACCAATGAATGCGATGAGATATTGGCAATGATTATCAAGGTGGCAGGCAATATGTTCACGCACTCAAGTATTTTGAGTTGTTTATGACCATTTCCCACTAACCCTGCTGGTACATCCACCATAAAAGGAGTTATTTAATGGGCATTAATTGTAGACTTGACAAATGAGAATGCTTAAGAATTGAGCTCTGACATAATCCCAACCGCGACAATTTAAAAAATTTGACCAATAGATAGGCTAGTACCTAGAAATACTACACCAATTTAATGGATTCGACAAACTCATACACATATATAGGACTGTGATGCACAATAATGCGACCAACATAGATATGTAGAATATTTTAACGCAAAAAAAAATTTGACAGGGAAATCAAATGTGCCATTTCGAAAATATTTTTCTTACTCCTACATACAAATTTAATCGAGGGAAATGCATTGAATCTCCTTGTAATGTCTTATCTAACTTCCATTCACTAATTATGTAGAAGCATTGATATCATTGACATGACTTCTCATCCCTGTGTACTTTTCTCCAACATAAGGATTTCCTTTTCCAATCCGAATCTCTAACATTCTCTAGCAGTGCGACCAAACTGAGATGGACTACTTATGAACAACCCACCAACTCGTCGGGCCAGCCTTAAGGCTAGAAATCCATGTTCTTCTAGAACCTTAACTTCAAATTCAACAAAAAAATGTATCCAAATTAGGTAATCCTTCATATGTAGGAAAATCACATACCTTGGTGCCAACCCATCGTAGAGACTTTGTGATATGAGTAGAGTTCCGCATAAAAACTTCATGTAGATGATTCTTCCAGTTTTCTAGGGCTTCTCCTGAATAAGATGAACATGAGCTGACACTTTACCAACTCAAATTCCCATAGGCCGTGAGATTAATATAATCATGTAGTCAAGAAGAGATGTTATAGATATTATCTAGGTAGGCCTCATGATATTCTTTATGGATAGGCTCCACATACGTTTTCCTTCCAACATATCCAATGGTGAAACTAATCTCATCTATGAGTACTCAACTCACAGAATCCTCTTCTTCAACTTGAAGATGGTATGATTTTCAATGGCCTAGTCAATACTGACGAGTGATGGGTATCAATTACTTTCATCAACAATTCTATCACTTCAAAATATGCATAATTTCAAAGC
>LPNX010173437.1:130256-151695 GCA_001517045.1 Pseudotsuga menziesii
CGAGCAACTGGAATAACCTTTAACTGATTCGTCGACATAAGTTGGAGTAGGGACCATACTATTTGGTCTTCCCCATACTTTCCCATGTTTTCTTTGTTAGAATCTTAAAATATAAGACCAAGTTTAAAATAATGAAATCCATATCATAATCTCCAATTTGATCTTTCATACACAACTTTCGTCCAGTATTCATTCTTCTATGAATGTGATTTACAATTTTTTCTTGTCGAGGATCTTATTTAGTTTATTCTAATATACTATAAAACCATTGCGACTCATTCTCATCTTTAACTAAATCCAAACAAAGTTTTAAGAAACTCTTCAGAGTACTTACCTTTCTTGTCGATTTCTCTAGTAGAGATCAATCGAATTGAGGCGACATATCATATACTGGTCCTTCATCAAATACATGAAGACCATTCCAAGTTCAGGATCCATTATCCCATCCTATGAATTCATCCCCTTCCTCAAAGAACACCACTTCTCTTTATGGACATGAAAGGGAATCCAACATTGTACTATTGCTTGAATCCTTGAATCTTGCATATGACTCACTTTATATTCTCCCATCACAACTCCTTCTCTGGTCATAATAGAGATAGTTGGTGGCTTCTCTCTAGGTTCAGTGGTAAGCTACGCTTCTTCATGAACTGATATTCAGGGTGCCCATATCACAATTGAAGGTGTAAGATACCCCATACATGCTATATCTAGTGGTTTGAAGACTCTTACATGGTGTGTAAGCTTGAGAAGTAAGGTTTTGGGTTGGAGTCTCTTGTTTCACTCCCTTGACTATAGTCAAGTACATGAGAACTACCATGATTTATATGACCTCTCAATGGAACACTAGTATCAATTCAAATACCAAAGAATCCTTGTAGAGGGATCATGCTTCTTTTTTACTTGTTGTTTATGGAACTTGATATTGAGAAAGTTAAATTAGGTTTTGGGGCCCTCCCCCCCTTGAACTGTTAATAATTTAATGAGTATCATGTGATGTTGTACCACTGGTAGCACTCATCGTGTTTAATATTTTGAACAACCTCCTAGACTTCCTTTTTTCATTCCTCAACAACTTCAAGAGGGGTACTAGAAACTAGCCTAGCTTCTAGTTCTTCATTTTTGGGTCGGAAGCTAGTAATGGCTTCCCTTAAATTTAGTATATTGGCCTCTGGGACCACGTCCGACATAATTGTCCCTTTTGGCAGTTTGCGATAGTAATATTCAATATCATTTTCTAATATTTTCTTGTCTTTCCGTAGTTTCTCTTTCTATTGTTGAAGTTTTGCAGACTCTGTCTCCAAAGAAGATACTTGACTTTTAAATTAATTCATTTTATCATACACAAAATTCTCCCCTATCTTGACATCATCTACATCCTTTTTTTGAATATTGTATAAGATGAACATTAGGATAACATTAATGTCCAATTTATATATCACATATTATGGATTGTGGCATTCAACTCTACATTTCCTAGATCTAGTGTTGTAGGTACTATCTGCACTCTCTTCTCCTTTGATGAAGTGGTGACCTATGTAGGTCAACAATAAGATTTTCTAGCCTCTAACTGCCTCAATCCTTGTTTCTTAGTAGTCTCTAATGGAGTGATTCCAATACAAACCTCCTTAACAACCTTACCGAGCACATGTAGGATATCAGTGACTTCCTTGAAAAACTGTGTTTCAGTCATTGTCCAACTTTTACTTTTCTTTTGCAATTCTAAACTTCCTATAAAAGAACTTATTGGACTCATCATATGTTAACCCTCGCATAGTGGTGTCTTTGAAATTTTTTTGCTTCTTCTTCTCTTTCCTCACCAGCCCAATAGCCTTTGTTTTTTACAAGGTACGTATAGCACATATCCGGTTTTTTTGGGGTTGTATTTGACTCTTGGTTATGATCGGGGTGGGAGATGGGAAGGCCGCCTTCATCTTGATATGTGCTATACGTACCTTCTTGTCGAGGTTCATCCTCAACAAATATTTGATAATATTCAATAGAAGGTTTCTATATTTTCTGGCTGTTCGTGAACAATGGGATCCATGTCTTCTTTGGTCAACTTAAATTGTGTTGTTAAATTTTCTTCTCAATGTTCATCGTCATTGGAAGGAAAATTTGTTGGGTCCCCACTGTAAATGTCAAGAAACTTCAATATTTTTCCACGGTGGAAGCCTTCATGTCAGGAAATTTCACTACATCGGTGTGCAGTCCTTCAGCATGGACAAAAAATTTGACATTGTTGTCTAGCTACCTCTGATGGTTGACAGTGAACCACAAGTTATGATAAGGAGCCCCTCGAAAAAACAAATTGACATCCATGCCATGATAATTTGGTGGTTTTCCCATGAAACAAAGGAAATAAAAATTAAAAACTAAGAATACACAAATTAATTACCTTCTTCGTGGGATTCGATAGTGTTAGCTAACAACTCATTTAGAAGGAATGTCATCCAGTTTTGATGTATGATTTTCACACACTTCTCTGTCATAGCCAGAACTTCCACAATACATTCAACCTGGTCATTATTAAAAATTTGATGGAGAGTTCCTTCACCAAAAACCTGACAGTTTTATCATTGATAGAGGCTATGTCGAAGCCCCTCTTATCCTTTGTTAGACTATACTTCTCTCTCATTCTTGTAGTGAAGTGTTTGTCTTGCTCCTTTCCTAAGAAGAATTGTTTAGGGTCCACCGCTGCCTTGGGAAACCCCATGATGCTAGAAATAAAGTGGACATTAATAGAGACTTTAGTGTCCAAAAAAAAAAAACACACCATGGAAGAAAACAAACAATTGATTCAACAATGTATTAATTGGTCTATGCAACCCCAAATCCCATTCCATAGGGACCAAACTAATTGTCCTATGTTGGCAGTAGGGAAATTTAGGAAGAATTTTTCCATAATTCTTGCTCAAAAAGATGAATATTTCGGTCGCAAGGAGAGAATAAGATGCGATGGCAGTCGCTATGACTAAAGGAGCCACGCCAAAAGAAGAATAAATCAAGTCGGAAACTAGAGTTCAACTAATTTCGGGGAAATAGTTAGTTAGGCAAAAAGAGTTATTTTATTAATAAAGCATGATTGTATTTTGGGTTGATAGTGCCTATTTTAAGTTGTAATTGAATGGATTAAAATAGAAAGAAATGCTATTTACTAAAAGTTGAGAGTCAATCAACGGTTGAATCAAGAATTATAAAAGCATAAAATCTTATAAAATCATGAACCGAAGTTGTGTTGGTGGGGATTGATCATAGAGGGAGTTTCTTAGTTAGACAAATGATCTAGGTTGTGTGGAGCTCGATGATTCAAAGAAGAGAATAGATATAGAGAGAGAGAGCATGAGAGGAGAGAAGAATGTATGAGTTGTAAATAATATATGAAGAAGAGTCTGCAAGCAGAGTGTTGAAACCAAAGGTGCTAAACTAGTTCTGATGCTAGATGGAGAGAACCTTTGTAATTTTTTCCGGATGGGTTTCCACGTTATATCTTGTCGATTTGAATATATTGCACGACCTATATTATGAATAAATATATATCTATACTTGTTGCACATCTAATAGGTTGAATATGTGCTAATGCTTTATGTTAATTACTACGAGTTGTGGCAATGGATCAGTAGATAGTTACCTTGAAATAATGAATGAAAACATAAGTATAATTCTAGGTTTCGATCGAGTGATCTCATAGAAATGTAAGGGAGAAATCCTTGAGATAACTGCAGAAACCTGGTTCTGGTAGTCCCCATAAGATATATTGGGTGAGACCTCATCTACATCGTAGGTGTTACCGACGCAATCCTACTCTATTGGGCTGATATCTTGTTATTTGTTAACGAACAAGGACTCTGAACCTAGGTAGACTAAAAGTATGCCAACTAATGGTTTCATTGCTGAGACCTGAATCGTTTCTAGTGAGGTTATGTTTTGGCACCTGACGAAGCTAGATATTCAAGATTGGGTTGATTATGAGGCACTCATGTTTGTACAGGAAGAGGGTAAATGATCATGACTGAGTCCGACAGAGTGGTTGGAGTGATACCTTTACACATATATCCATGATTTTTTCTTTAGCGAATTTCCCATTTTTTCGCACCAGTGGTTGTTAAATGTTGCAACATAGAAGAAAAAATTTCAAGGTGTAGAACCAGCAGAGTGGAGTCCTGAGCTGATCCAATGTCTGAAAAGTGTTATAAATCCTATATCTAGGGTTTTCAGCTTCTCCGTTGACAATATTTTGGAAGGATATATTACAAAAATCACAATTAATACTATAACATCGTATGACTAATACATAATATCAAAATTATGATTTTTTTTCATTGCTATTTCCACGTTTTGTCGTCTCAATTATGACAATAATATTCACGACGTTTAGTGGCACTTATTTTGTGGATTTAACGACAAAATTTATAAGCCGTCGATATAGAACTGAAACTGGTCACCACGTGTCTCTTGTACGGTGGCCTTAAAATCATTTTTTTAGAATCCATTTTCTACGTTTCGTCACTCTGTCGACAAAGTTTTCATCCCAATAATGACATAAATATGGCAAAAACCTACTAGACAAAATCTAGCTTCCACGTAAAACCATGGAACACTTTCGACGAATGTTTTTCCCTCTATCGACAAATTCTAGAATTTGAACATAAATTTCTTCCACGCAAAACCATGGAACGCCAATATCTATCGACGAAATTTGTGACGGTTTTTCGTTGTTATTTCCATGTTTGGTCATCTCAATTGTGACAATAACAGTCGCGATGTTTCATGGCACTAGTCGAGGGTAAATACGATTGACATCACTTTCATGCATCAATTTAGGATCCTCCTAGAACAATCCCTATAAGTTGTGAGTGACTGGGAGTGTTGGAACGAACCTCCTTAAGTTGAGTTCAGTTAGTGACTAGTTAAGCCTATTTAGGAGTCAGTTACATACAGTTACATTCAGTTAGCACCATTCATTGATTGATTGAATGTGGGAAGGTGCAATTTCTAACCTACTAGATTTCATTAGGATAGTTAACTGATTATAATTGATCGATGCACTGATTGAGGAAACTAGGGCTAACTAGTTGAGCTTCGATAACGATTTAGACATGTCCAATTATCCATGCAGTTAGGTAGAGTCAATCAATTCGAATTCTTCTCTCATGCATTCGAATTGACTAGTCATTAATACCAGTGTATTACATTATAATTAATTATCCAATTAGTTTTGATTAACGAAAGCATTCACAATTGCAAGACATTTTTCCACTATTTCATTCTTTAATTTTTGAGTAAAATTGTCTGATCTATCTTGTGAGTTGTGTGTTGGTCCATGGATCTATGTGCTCAATTTTATACAAGGGCCATACATCATATCACTTTTCATGTTATTTTAGAGCATATTTCTTCTTAGAACTCATTCAAGAAGCGATTAATCATCAACTAAAATGTTTCATACAATAATCCTCATGCATACCTCCTCATTAATCCATAATACCTTAATCTGTTTCAGTCCTATAATAATCATGTAATGTCCAACAGAGACAATCCTTCATGAATCACTTAACATACGAGCATCCCTGTTAGTAAATTCACTAGAATGAGTTGATTAGAACCCATCAATTTGAATACACAACCACAATACATTAACCAGTATTTATCAAGCCAAAGACGATTTCCATTTAGTGTGCTTCAAAAGAACTAGATGTCCCCAAGAGGCGACAGGGGTGAAACCTATGGCTCTAATACCATATGTAACATACCTCAAATTCCAGAAATAAAAAAAAATAGTTGTAGAAGTTGTTCAAAGTAGAAATCATCACTTCAACTTATTACTCATAGTGGGCATCCAATGTTGTACCAGTCCATAAGAACGATGAGATTAGAATTTGCAATATTTTGAAATTTGAACCTTGCGTCCTCAAAAGATAACTATATTTTGCCAAGCATGGAATAGGTGTTACAGTTACAAGTACTAGAATGATGTCCATGTTGGATGGATTCTCAGTGTACAACCAGGTGCTGGTTGATGAAAATGACTGATACAAGACAACATTCACCATCCTTGTGGAACGTATTCCCATGTCTGTGTGACTTTTTTGGATTGTTGAATGCTGGGACCAGATTCCAAAGAGCCATATGCTTCTCTCATTTCCTTAATAAAGTTTTCATGGTTTACCAAGACGATTTGACAGTTTATTTCAATTGCAGGGGAAACCATTCCATGCTCCTGAGGAAGATCTTTGATAGACATAGATCCTTTGGAATCTCACTTAACCCAAAGAAGTTTGTTTTTGGGGTAGTCGAAGGCAAATTATTGGGGCATATGGTGTCCAAAAGACAAGGTAAAAATAGATCCAGCAAGAGTGCAATCTTAAAAGAGATTCAGTTACCCAAAAGTAAGAAGGGTATCCAGTCCTATGGGAGCATAAATTTCCTACTAATATTTGTGCACGATTTCGTTGAAATCACTTATGCCATCTCAAGTATGCTAAAAAGGGGACATGAAAAGGGAGAAACTAGGGAAACAATGTAAATTCAAAAAACTTTGGTTGGGCCCTTCCCAAATAAAGTGAAAAAGCAGGGAAGAACAGTTTTCATCTAACTAATCTGGATGGAGAAGAAAAACATATGCCAGTCAATGCGCAATTACTAAAGTATTACTTTCAGTAACAACCCTAAAGGGCCACAAAAAAGAGAAAATAAAAAATAGAAAAAAGGAAGAGAAAAAGAAAATGACGAGTTCTGTCTATTTGGGTAATGGTGTAGGCTAGTGGCAAATTTTTATTTTTACTAGGAATTTTCTTTATTGCATTGATTTCAATTATATCTTACATTTTACGATTTTTGCAAGTCTTTTCATTCTTAATACGTTGTTCCGCATTCACATGAGCAGTCCCAAATTTGGGAGGTTGGTTTATGTTGTTTTTTGTCATAGGATAGACTCTTTTGTCATTCTGAAAATTGGGCATGCATGAATCTTATTGATTCACAGAGTAAAATAAGTTGGGGACACATTTATCTTAGGTCAAAGTCTGGATAAGGCCTAGGATTTTTGTGTGTGTGAGTACAAGTATATCTCTGGGGAAAGTAAGGGTATGTATTTGTTGGGATTTAGGAAAGCTTATGCATCAATCACAATCCCAACATGTGTCTCCTAAGGTCAAGTTTTGTGCATCGAAGACCTTTTCCAACCTTAGGGATATGATACTAACAAGAGTGACTGACTTTTAAGAGAAAAACATCATTGAAGACCATTGGGATCTCAACATCCGACAGGAGAGTTTATACCTTAGAGTGGTGGACACAAGTCTTACTTAATATTTTGTTATATAATTTTGTAACTCTCTCGAATTATTGTTGTATCAAGTTTTAATCCATGTTACTGGTTGGTGAAAAGTATTTTCACAGAGTAAAATCAGATTTGGGACACATTTATCTTAGGTCAAAGTCTGGATAAGGCCTAGGATTTTTTTGTGTGTCAGTACAAGTATATCTCTGGGGAAAGTAAGGGTATGTATTTGTTGGGATTTAGGAAAGGTTATGTATCAATCACAATCCCAACATGTGTCTCCTAAGGTCAAGTTTTGTGCATCGAAGACCTTATCCAACCTTAGGGATACGATACTAACAAGAGTGATTGACTTTTAAGAGAAAAACATCATTGAAGACCATTGGGATCTCAGCATCCCATAGGAGAGTTTGTACCTTAGAGTGGTAGACACAAGTCTTACTTAATATTTGGTTATATAATTTTGTAACTCTCTCGAATTATTGTTGTATCAAGTTTTAGTCCATGTTACCGGTTGGTGAAAAGCATTTTTCATTTTAATATCTTTAGTCTAAGAAATATATTTTGTAAAAGTTTGATCAAAAGTGGTTAAGTCAAGTAAGTTGAAAAAAATCGATCCAAGTAAACCCCTTTCTAGGTAAGTTTTCCATTTTTAGATGTCATCCTAGGTATGTAGATAGAGACAATTATGAACTTTCCCATTAGGATGTTTGATTTACTACCATAGACACAAGTAATAAGTGATAGGCTAAAATATATAACTTAATATCCATTATTTGTCCAAGATACTTAAAATTAATATAAACAAAAAAAAAATACTATTTAATAAACAAAAAAAATACAAAAATAGATATGAAAAAACAAAAAACAAATATTATAAGTTTCTTGTGAAATTATCTATCTCTTAAACTATTTAATATACATTTATATAAATTTATTGATGTTAACCCATTATAAATCCATATTGCATTAGACAAGAGATAATATAAATCAACCAAAAATGGCATTAGAATAATCGTATATCAAATTATCAAATTAATAAATAAATAATTTTTTTTTTTCATATCAGTTTTTGTTTTTTTGTTTATTAAATAGTATTTGTTTTATGGTTATATTAAGTCTAACCATATGGTATTAATAATGGATATAAAATTATATATTTTAGTTTTTGTTTATTTTTACAAAACCAAGTGGTTAATTGTGTCTTTTAGCATTAATCCATCTCTTTACTTGTAGGAGTGATGGTCAAGAAGGTTAGTAGATACACACAATTAGGAAGTTTCCCATTTTTAAATGTCATTGATCAATATAGGTTTGTTTTACTGCCACAGCAAAAGTAAAGGTGAGTAGATATAGAGAATTAGTAAGCTTTCCATTTTTAAATGTTATTCATAAATAGAGGTTTATTTGACTAGCACAGCTACAAGTAATAAGTGATTTATCAATGTGGATAAACACAACCAACCACTTTGTTTTGTTTTGTGAAAATAAGTGGTCTTTAAACAAAGGCTAAATTATATAATTTTATATCCATTATTCATACTTGTTAGAGGTAATATAAATAGAAAAAAAAATTCTATTTAATAAACATTATAAACTATTTAATATACATTTATAAATTTAACTACATTTATATAAATTTATTGATGTTAACACATTATAAATCCATATTGGATTATACTATACTAGATAATAGAAATCAACCAAAAATGGCATTAGAATAATGGAACTGGTTAGACATGAAATTAACAAATTAATAAACAAATAATTAATGGAACTGGTTCCATATCAAATTAACAAATTAAAAAATGATATTTATTAAGTTAGTATTCTGCTCGACAAATTGGACAGTTGGTTTTCTTTCTGAACCATAAGGTAATGCAATTGTCATGGAAAATGTGGGTGCAATGAAGTTGACATACCTCTTCTCCCGGTTCAAAATTTTCATGGCAACATGAGTAGCATGAAGTGATGCTATTTTTATCACTGATATGCCCCTCTCCAATGCTTATGTGAGGCACATCCAATGGCTCCAGCAGGTTATCAACTTCTCCTTCAACGTTAATATCAACTTATGGACGTACTCATTCTCCTTCAAGGTTATCAAGTTACTCTAAAACTTGGTCAAAATCCAAGCCTCTCCAATCGTTCAATCGAGCAGCTTCTTCAACTTCTCTGAGACTTCCATTAACCTCCGCTAATAGTAGTTCAAATTCTCTTGTTTCTTCTGCCAATCCATCTCTAAATTCTAATTATGTTGTCTGTCCTCTATCCACTCAATAGAGTTGTTCAAATTCTTCCAGAAGCACAGATTCTTCAAGTTCTCTCATCTCTTCATCCAAATCATCTTCAGATTCTGTTATAATCTCTTCTTCTTCTTCCAATCGAGGATCTTCTTCATTAGTAGGAGGCTCTTCGATTTCTCTTCTCTCACCATCCAATCCGTTTTCGAATTGAGAAAAAGGAGGAGCAGCGGCAGTCAAACTCGTTGTTCTCGATTTTCTACCGCTGTTGCTCTCAGTTGATGTAGAAGTAGAACTACTACTTTCTCGAGAATCGCCTTCACCAATAAGCTGGTTTGGTCCATCCATGTCCATGTCTGTATTTCCACCGAGTTCACTAACCGCAATGTTTAATTATTGAATTAGAGGTAAAACAAATTTGAAAGCCAGAAGAGAGCATGTCGTTGCCTTTATAGTAGACCGACTCATTTCACGGAGTCGACTCTCTTCTCACGGCTTTTCGGATATTATATTTTTATTATTATCTTGATAGATAGGCTATTGATTACATTTATAACATTCACATTTATAACATTTACAGTGGCTTAAAAATTATTTTAGATTTTGGATTTGGTTAAATGGATTGATTAATCTAATTGGAACAATTGTACAATGAAAATTTAATTCATGGTCTTTTCAGTTTTTGTTTGTTTAACTGAGCCTATTTATAACACTTAACATTGAGATGCCACAACTTAGCTATGTCCCACCAAACTACTCATTTTTAATTAGTATTTGTTTTTTTTATATTAATTAAGTGTCCAGCTCTACGTGACACTTTATTTGTGGTTGTGTTAGTATCTTATTTCATGGTTTAATTATTGAATAACAGGTAAAACAAATTTGAAACCATGCCTTTGGTTTTATAGTAGACCGGATTCAGTTAAAGGAGCCTACTCCATTCTCACCTCACCGTGTTGTTTTTTTTTCAATGTTTAAATTTAATATTGTTAATGTGCTCCATGAAACCCAAAATATGACATATTAATGTCTATGGGCGTAATTAATCCATATATATATATTTCTTAAAGTTGTCAATGCATCTCAAAGTCACTCCAACATGTTTTTTTGATGCTCGACTACTAAAGCTAACACCATCTTTTTGGATCCTTGGATCGTAAGTGCAATTGGGTTGGATTGAGGGATTCATAAACCTAAGACATCTTTTTAGATCCTTTACTTAAAATATAAGTAATCTATCTTTGTTTTCTTTAGAAATCAATATGTGAATTATATGTATGGTGGAAATATATATATAGATATATGTGTTGTGTATTATGTCTATTATTGATGCAATTATGTTTAAATATATTTAATGATATGTATTATTGATGCAATTATGTTTGAGGAAGTTGGTTTGGATGTTGCTCATCTCTATTCTGGTGATGACCTCATGCAAAGAAGTAAGGTATTTTTATTAATAAATAAGTATTAAGAGTATGCCATTGTTCAAACTGTTATAAATGTTGATTTACCTCAATCGTCTGTTTCTTGTTAATAGAAACATTGCTTTCTATCTTCTGTTGTTCACAGAGGTTCAAAGGCTTTGAGTGGCTGCTTTGCCTTTTTGTAATACTGAATCACAACAAAATTTCTAGCAGTTATTAAAGTACCCATGAATCATGTGATTAAATTGCCCATAAACCTGTGGCATCATTCACAATATGTGCTCTCATAAATATTAATGTGTTAAATAATTTTATATATATCTGTAGATTGTTATAGTTAGTTAAAAAATTGGGTAGCTTTGATCTTGTAATTTTAATACCAAATATGCACTATAATATATTATGATTGGTATAATTTCTATCATAGTTATGGATAGTCTGACAAATTCTTTGATGATAATGCGAAGAGAGGACATTGGTAATGTCCCAGTAAAGGTTTCACATAGTAAGGAAAGCACTACTTGGCTTGTGGTGAGTTGGAAGTTGAATGTCGGTACTATGCAGCATGGCATACAAAGCACAAAAAATGCTATTGCCTTCACATTAGGACTGTAGTGGAGAGTTTGTACCTTATCTTGAACAACCAATATTTGCATCCCTTCCATTGCAACATTATGGTTTGAAATTTATTTTTCAAGGGGATTTCACACTGCAATCATCCAAGGAGGAGGTCGAGACTCGATGGTTGTAGTGATAGTGCTTGGAATCAATAGTAACTTTCAGAATTCATAGAGTTTGTCAATGTTGTAGAGCGTTTTAGGTCTCTTCATCGTTATCAATTAAATCCTTGAAAAGTTATCACTTTATATGAGTTTTGTCCCATTGGTCAGAAAAAACTATTTTAGTTCCATGAAAGATAATTTTTGAGTTGTAGGTTTTTCCCTGCTCCCTCTAAAAATATCCACATAGAATGGAATTCACCCTAAAGAAAATTAAAATGATATGGATGTTCAAAATGGTCTACACTCCAAAAATTTATTTGATCAAAAAGTCAGCAATTCTTATTTGAATGCATGGCCAGAAAGCATACCTGGCCTTTGCATTATTTCTAACCAACCTTCACTAATATCACCGCCTATTAGTTGAGATAGATCTGAAGAGTGTTCTTTCTTGGGTTTCAATCTTATGCATTTGATAGGAACATGTTATCTTCTATCACAACAATATCAATATTCAAGGAAGCTTACTATGAACAGATCAAAGAGCAAAGTTTCTTCTGGGTTTATTACTAACTTTACAATACCATCTCATTTTTCAAATTGTAAGAACCTTGGCTCAATAGCAATTCATTACGTTCATTTTTTTTCATGATAAATAATGTTGTTTTAATTATCACATTTTCCACTAATGAATGGAATGTCTCATGATTGTTTGCAGTGGATTATCCCGAAAGTGCTGCTAAACATATTTACAGACGATTTTGTGTATTTTGTCCATTGTATCATTTTCATATGGACGTTCATTTTTCTCAAGATTTAATGTTTCATTCATTACATTTTAGTGGCACTAAATGGAATATTCTTTGATTTCTTAGCTAAGATTGATTCATATATTTGTTTTTTAACAAATTTCTAATATTTATAAAGTGGCTCCACCCTAGAGGGTCTATCTTGGCATTGTGTTTTGCCTCGAGTTTCCCATTCCCTTCTTGAATTTACTCCATTGACTTTGCATCCAAAACCTTCATGTGACAAGATTCTGTGATGAGTGGTGTATTCATATTGAGCATTATAACTTGTATCATCTCAAAAAAATTGATGAATGTTGTCCTCCCTCACATACATCTATTGCATGTGGCTTATGCCACCTTCTCCCACCAAGTGATGGCCATGAATGCCAACAAGTGGTGCTACAAGAAGTAGCATGTCCCATTTTGTCCCCAAAATACCATCTGGGTTTTTTCACCATGTCGTTATTGTTGAGTGTGTTATATGATAGCAACAAACCTCATATTGCTAAGGATATCATGGAGGGTTGTAGTTTCTTCATGATCCCAGTGATTGCTTCAAAATATGCTGGAGGGTTGTAGTTTCTTTGTAATGTTGTTAAGTGTCATATGACTAAGATTTGATATGATGAACAAGTTATGCTTATTGGTTGATTTCTTTATAGATAATTACACATGAGGTTATTATATCATGTAGAACCCAATAGTAAAGCTTGGAATCCTACAAAATTGGCTCATCAAAGGGATAAAATAACAGAAAGGGCATTATTCCTTCTGGAGGAGCCAATCTTATTGTAATACCCCATATTAATGTTTATTATTAAGTACTTTCATTAAATTAAACATATACTAATTATTTTACCATTTTTACCATTTGCGTAAAACATTAAATAAACAATATTGAACTATACTAATTATTTTACCATTTTACCATTTGTGTAAAACATTAAATAAACAATATTGAACTATACTAATTATTTTACCATTTTACCATTTGTGTAAAACATTAAATAAACAATATTGGGTAGTGTCCCACATGGGGTTAGGTTTTTGTAAACACGTACAATTCAAGATTCATTAATACATAACACATGTCAAACAAATCTGAACTACACTGCCCAAGATTGAATAAAATAAATTAATTTATGAAAGAGGCGGTGGAAGAAGGAAGGCGGTGGAAGAAGGAAGGAAACGAGGTATAAGGGGGAGGATTTTCTGGATTTTGGGGGGAGAAAAACACTCGGGAAGAAGTTTTTTTTTACGGAAGAACGAAAGTGATGGAGCAGAGAGGGAAGATAGCTGGAGGAGGGGGTTAACTCCAGGGGGAAAAAGAGAGAGGGAAGTTGCTATCCAGTTTATCGGTTCATGGGCTCGGGGGCTAGGAAACCCGTCGGTTTCCTATGGCCAGCAGGTTTACTGGTCGGCAAGGTGGAACATTTGAGTTGGCATTAAGGCTCCTATAGGTTCGGGTGAGGGAAAGGCAAGGCTAAAGGTGTAGGAACCAGGGACAAACTTCAGCGCTAAAGCTCAGGTATTTTTCGGCGAACTATCTCTTTATTGTATAGCAAGGGGTGGCAGATGTATTCTAGGCTCTGGATACAAGCTCGTGAGAGGTCCCCATGGAAAAAAATAGGATAATGAAATGGAATTTCCATCTGATATGAGAACAAGGATACACCTACAAACTGTGAGATTTACCAGATCCTTCCCATACAATTGTCCCCTTGTGCTAGCACCTTCAAAAGAGATTGTTGAATGAGTTGTATTTTGCATGGTGCAGGTGGCAGTTTGTTAATATTCAAACTAGAGTTTAGAGAAATGCTGTTGAGAAAGTCACATTAACATAGCATAAAACCAAAGGAATATCACTAAAATTACCAAGACATACAT
Organism: Pseudotsuga menziesii; assembly: GCA_001517045.1. NCBI lineage: Eukaryota > Viridiplantae > Streptophyta > Pinopsida > Pinales > Pinaceae > Pseudotsuga > Pseudotsuga menziesii. The sequence continues at coordinate 144,606 of LPNX010173437.1, forward strand.
TGACATTTTTTTCAGCAGTGCGCTGACTTGTTGAGGATGGAATCATTGTACCTCATGAGGAGGAAATTTGTGCTATTATAGCTGAAAAAGTAATTTAATTGCAAGAGATATATCTAGAAAAGAGAAATCGGCTTAGGAAGAGGCCACAAACAGTGGATGAGCAGCTTCACAATAAAGAAACAAGTGGAAATTTATCTGCACTCACAAATTATTACTATTAGGCTAGTATTCCAATTGGAGATGGTTATGTGGTCAAGTTACTCAGAGAACAATAACTGTTGCATAACGTGGAGGACCCAAAGCAGCCTAATAATGAGCCCCTATACATAGAACCTGATTGGGAAATTATATGATATTGTTTTTTTTTATAAGCCACCAATGAAAGAGGCTGTTGTAATAGTTCAAAACATGCTTGAGGGATTCAAGACCATGTATTTTGATGGTGCATGTTCCCGATTTGGTGCAGGTGTTGGGGTAATTTTTGTTTCACCAGTTATAACTCCTTTCCATATTCATTTTTCTTAAAACTTGATGCAGCTAACAATGTGACTGAATATGAGGCCTTGCTTTTGGGTTTGAAACAAGTAAAGGATTTCAATATTAAAACATTAAAAAGTCAAAGGAGATTCATAATTTCAGACTTGATTGTGAATCAAGTACGGAACCAATGTGAAGCAAAATATTCTCATTTGAAGCAATACTGACATGTTGTATCATGTATGGTATGAGATCAAGGCATTTGATGATTTTGACATAGTTTCTATCCCACAAAATGAAAATAATTAGTCAACAAGTAGATGCTATGATAGGTTCAAATGTGGGATTTGAACCATGCAGAATAGAGTCCTTTTCAAAGTACTGTGTGGAGGTCAGGTTTTGACCATCCATTCCTGACAACTTTGAAAACTAGCATCTATTTGAAGATTATAGGAATTGTGAATTTTTTGAATAGTGTAAATGCAAGTGCCTCTCACTAGATTGATCAGGGATAAGAAAACAATGACCCGGAGCAATAAATGGTACAACTGAAAAGTAATAAAATCCCTAGATTTTTGGTACCTTTGGAAAAAAACTTGATGATTATGTTGCTTTTAAAGGTTCAAAGGTCACTGATAAGGATGAGCAAGTCATTGAAATCAATATGGGTTTTAAGGAAAGTCCAAGACTAGTGAATATTGCTCAAGTATGCACTCTATAATGGAAAAATATTGAGGAGTTTATCTGTGATTATAAATGTGTTTTTGCATGGTCATATGATGAGCTAAAAACCTACAGTACTAAGGTTATAAAGCATAAAAATCCTTTGAAAGAACAAGCCAAACCTTTCAAGAAGACACAAAGGGACATGAATCCCATGTTGGCTCCCATCATACAAAAAGAGTTGCAGAAGTTGTTCAAAGTAGAAATCATCACTCGTAGTTATTACTCATAGTAGGAATCCAATGTTATAGCAGTCCATAAGAATGATAAGATTAGAATTTGCAATATTTTGAAATTTGAACCTTGCATCCTTGAAAGATAACTATATTTTTCCAATCATGGAATACGCGTTACAGTTACAAGTGTTGGAATGATGTCCATGTTGGATGGACTCTCAGGGTACAACCATGTGCTGGTTGATGAAAATGACCGATACAAGACAACATTCACCATCCTTGTGGAACGTATTCCCATCTCTGTGTGACTTTTGGATTGTTAAATGCTGGGACCAGATTCCAAAGAGCCATATGATTCTCTCATTTCCTTAATAAAGTTATCATGGTTTACCAAGATGATTTGACGGTTTATTCCAAGTGCAGGGGAGACCATTTCATGCACCTAAGCAAGATCTTTGACAAACATAGATCGTTTGGAATCTCACTTAACCCAAAGAAGTATGTTTTTGGGGTAGTCGAAGGCAAATTATTGGGGCATATGGTCCGAAAGACAATGTAAAAATAGATCCAGCAAGAGTGCAATCTTAAAAGAGATTCAGTTACCCAAAAGTAAGAAGGGTATCCAGTCCTTTGGGAGCATAAATTTCCTACTAATATTTGTGCCCAATTTCGTTTAAATCACTTATGCCATCTCAAGTATGCTAAAAAAGGGACATGAAAAGGGAGAAACTAGGGAAACAATGTAAATTCAACAACCTCTGGTTGGGCCCTTCCCAAATAAAGTGAAAAGGGAGGGAAGAACAGTTTTCATCTCACTAATATGGATGGAGAAGAAAAACATTTGCGAGTCAATGCGCAATTACTAAAGTATTACTTTCAGTAACAACCCTAAAGGGCCACAAAAAAGAGAAACGAAAAAAAAAAGGAAAAAGGAAGAGAAAAAGAAAACAACGAGTTCTGTCTATTTGGGTAATGGTGTAGGCTAGAGGCAAATATTTATTTTTACTAGGAATTTTCTTCATTGCATTGATTTCAATTATATCTTAAATTTTACAATTTTTGCAAGTCTTTTCATTTTTAATAAGTTGTTCCGCATTCACATGAGCAATCGCAAATTTGGGAGGTTGGTTTATCTTGTTTTTTGTCATAGGCTAGATTCTTTTCTCATTCTGAAAATTGGGCATGCATTAATCTTATTGATTCATAGAGTAAAATCAGAGTTGGGACACATTTATCTTAGGTCAAAGTCTCGATAAGGCCTGGGATTTTTTTGTTGTTTTAGTACAAGTATATTTCTGGGGAAAGTAAGGGTATGTATTTGTTGGGATTTAGGAAAGTTTATGCATCAATCACAATCCCAACATGTGTCTCCTAAGGTCAATTTTTCTACATCGAAGAACTTATCCAACCTTAGGGATATGATACTAACAAGAGTGATTGAATTTTAAGAGAAAAACATCATTGAATACCATTGGGATCTCAGCATCCCACAGGAGAGTTTGTACTTTAGAGTGGTGGACACAAGTCTTACTTAATATTTGGTTATATTATTTTGTAAGTGTGTCGAATTATTGTTGTATCAAGTTTTCCTCCATGTTACCGATTGGTGAAAAATATTTTTCATTTTATAAATCTCTAGTCTAAGAAATATCTATTGTAAAAGTTCGATCAAAAGTGGTTAAGTCAAGTAAGTTGAAAAAAAATTGGTCCAAGTAAACCCCTTTCGAAGTAAGTTTTCCATTTTTAAATGTCATCCTAGGTATGTAGATAGAGACAATTATAAACTTTCACATTATGATGTTTGATTTACTACCATAGACACAAGTAAGAAGTGATAGGCTAAAATATATAATTTTATATCCATTATTCATCCAAGATAGTTAGAATTAATATAAACAAAAAAGATACTATTTAATAAACAAAAAAAATACAAAAACAAAAAACAAATATTATAAGTTATGAAATTATCTATTTGTTAAACTAGTTAATATACATTTATATAAATTTATTGGACTAGAGATAATATAAATCAACCAAAAATGGCATTAGAATAATCTTATATCAAATAAATAAATAGTAAATAATTTTTTGTTTTTTCATATCAGTTTTTGTTTTTTTTATTATTAAATAATATTTGTTTTACTTATATTAAGTTTAACGATATGGTATTAATAATGGATATAAAATTATTTATTTTATTTTTTGTTTATCTTTACAAAACTAAGTGGTTAATTGTGCCTTTTATCATTGATCCATCTCTTTACTTGTAGGAGTGATGGTCAAGAAGGTTAGTAGATACACACAATTAGGAAGTTTTCCATTTTAAATGCCATTGATAAATAGAGGTTTGTTTTACTAGCACAGCTACAAGTAATAAGTGATTTATCAATGTGGATAAACACAACCAACCACTTTGTTTTGTTTTGTGAAAATAAATGGTCTTTAAACAAAGGCTAAATTATATAATTTTATATCTATTATTCATACTTGTTAGAGGTAATATAAACAGAAAAAACAAATACTATTTAATAAACATTTATAAACTATTTAATATACATTTATAAATTTAAATACATTTATTTAAATTTATTGATGTTAACACATTATAAATCAATATTGGATATTGGATTATACTATAAGAATAGCATTAGAATAATGGAACTGGTTCGACATCAAATTAACAGATTAATAAACAAATAATTAATGAAACTGGTTCCATATCAAATTAGCAAATTAAAAAATGATATTTATTAAGTTAGTATTCTGCTCGGCAAATTGGACAGTTGGTTTTCTTTCTGAACCATAAGGTAATGCAATTCTCATGGAAAATGTGGGTGCAATGAAGTTGACATACCTCTCTCCTAGTTCAAAATTTTCATAGCAACATGGGCAGCTTGAAGCACTGCTATTTTTATCACTGATATGCCCCTCTGCAATGCTTATGTGAGGCTATTAATTACATTTATAACATTTATAACATTTAATTACATAGGCTATTAATTACATTTATAACATTTAATTACATAGGCTATGCTGGATAGATAGGCTATTAATTACATTTATAACATTTAGAGGGGCTAATAAATTATTTTAGCTTTTGGATTTGGTTAAATGGATTGATTAATCTAAGTGGAACAATTGTACAATGAAAATTTAATTCATGGTCTTTCTATCAGTTTTTCTTTGTTTGTTTCTTAAATAATATTTGTTTTTTTAGATTAATTAAGTGTCTAGTTCTACGTGACACTTTATTTGTGGTTATGTTAGTACCTTATTTCATGGTTTAATTATTGAATAAGAGATGAAACAAATTTGAAATCATGGCTTTGCCTTTATACTAGACCAGACTCATTTAAAGGGGCCTACCCCATTCTCACCTCACCCTGTTGTTGTTTTGTTTTTCAATGTTTAAATTTAATATTGTTAATGTGCTCCATGAAACCCAAAATATGACATATTAATGTCTATGGGAATAATTAATCCATATCTATATATTTCTTAAAGTTGTTAATGTATCTCAAAGTCACCCCTGCATATCTTTTCGATGCTTGACTACTAAAGCTAACATCATCTTTTTGGATCCTTGGATCGTAAGTGCAATTAGGTTGGATTGAGCGATTCATAAACCTAAGACATATTTTTAGATCCTTTACTTAAAATATAAGTAATCTATCTTTGTTTTCTTTAGAAATCAACCTGTGAATTATATATACGGTGGAACATTACTAGAAAAAAAGTGACTAAAAAATATTACATAGTGCCTAGGATACCTATTAACATGTTCTACACATTGCTCCACTCAAAATGATTTTACTTACATTGTTCCATGTGGTAGTTAACACTGTGGAGCTCAAGGGCATAACATTTGGTTAATAGAGCTAGTTGCACCCACATTTGTCCAAGCCTTTTACAATGCTTTCATACCATCTATGAATCCAGCTGATTATTAAATCCATCTTGATAGCTATACTTTGTGAATCAAATGTATATTTGTTGGCACATGCTTCTATTACCCTTCATATGGATGATATTTGGGGGGCTGCAATAGCTGGGTAGCTAGATCAATTTAACGACATTTATTCTTTTGTCAAATATTGGCTACTAGTGCAAGATACTATTATTTCTTCAATCGGGTTATAAACACTATCGTTTTGATACTGTGCCAAAAATCCATGAACCATTCTTCCCAGGGTTTTGATTTATTTTAGTTTTAGGGACATTTTGAAAAGATTGATTCCAAGTTCCTTCACTAATCCTTTCCTTGAAAATCCCCATGAAATTTTATCTTTCTATTTTCAACTTGGCAAGAGCTCCATTTGTACAAAGATAATGGAATTCCAATTTCCGACTCATTTCAAGATAAATGGATAAAGAGGGTTTGATAGAGAGTTACAAACTATATAGATATATTCAGGAAACACAATTTAAAATGAAATTTCCTGCATTCTTGGTTGAAACTTGTATAGGTCTAAATGGTCTCACTTTAGGAACCTTTAACCTTGACAAAGAAACCCCAAGCAGAGAAAATGTCGAAATCAAATATTTGTGTCCTAGTTGTGATTACATGTGCATGCTGTCTCAAGTAGAGGAACAGATAATCTTAATGGAAATTCTAAGACAACTTGCAATCTTCCATATTCCATATCTCCGACTTGTAAGGTATGCCCATGCAAACTAGGTTCTTACTCTCATCTCTCATGCAAACTGGAATATTCCTGTGCATATTGGGTCTTCCACTAATCATGCAAATTGGGATACACCCATGCAAACTGGGCCTTCCACTATTCTCTCATGAAAATGGGGATACTCCTGTATAATCTTAGTCTTCACATTATTCACTCATGAAAGTTGTATACACCCTTGTAATATTGCATTACTTTATAATTGAGGTGTATATACTCATTAGAAGAGGTACGGAGTTGCTCCTGCTATCAATTTTCTCATCCTTGTAATACCATGGAACATGGACCATTCTCCATAAGGTAAATCAACCTGTTATATGTATTTCTCTTTCACTCTTTAGCCATGCACATAGCTGGTCTCTACTATAAATATTACAATTGCATATATTTCATATTCTCTCTTGAGTTTATACTATGTATGTAGATTTGGAGAACTCTGAAAATACACTAACTGTAAACCTGATTTTTTTATTTCCATAGACTCTACAACATATTTTCTTGTTTCCTAGAGGTGCATGTTTTTGGTGCGATGAGAGTGCTCAATTCAAATTTTCAGCAAAGACATTGTGCAAAATCCTTCAGGAATGGTATCCAACACAGTCTGCATCTTCTACATGATATGCTAGAAAGTCTACCTACAATTCTGCCACTAACATTTTCCAAAAATGCCTAAAAAAGCCACACAAACACTTGTGACTACTATTGTTAATGTGGCCTCTCTGCTGGCCTGTTTAAAGTGCTAAAAGAATTCCATACCTAGTATAGTAGAGAGTTTCCAATATTTTTTCAATACCTTGGTAAAGGCTGAATTTTGGATATGTACTTGGATTTTCTGTAAGTTCTCTTGCAGCTCTTTTAATTATAATATTTTCTAGTTTTCTTAAAAAAGAGATGATACATTACAAAAAAAGGTCTTGTATTTATAAACTAGATGGCATATTTTCATGAAGAGACATGTCTTAATTAGTCATGTCTTTTTAGTTTTTAATAATACATTTTATTATCCTTTTAATAATTATGTATCTTTAATTT
>LPNX010173437.1:151997-170164 GCA_001517045.1 Pseudotsuga menziesii
CATTGGAGACATGGGGACACAATTCCAACATATCTACCACTACTTTCCTTGTAATACTGAGCCATTTGGCAGCAATGCTATAGGAGTCAATGCCCTTCTCTGATTTAAGCACTCACTAAAACACCAATCATATTTCTCCCTTGTACAGATTCTCTTGCTCTGTTTTGGTTTCTCTTTGGCATACATGCTTGCATATGTTCATCGTGACATTCCTTTACTATATTTTCTCTTAATTGTGAATCTATGGTATGTCCATCGTTCTTTTGTCATAGAACATAAAAAGCAATCATTCAGGATTTCTGTAAGAACTCATCATTCACTATACCCCTATTTTGATATGTAATTCCCCATTGAAGATCCTTAAAGAGTTTCAATATGAATAAACTTGAATATTGGACCAAACTGTTCACAGCAGCAACCATAGTAAGGGAGTGAACCATATCAATCGAATGAGTCTAAGTTCTATTTTATTCCTTGCATAGTCGTAGAGGTTTTATTATTTACTCTAAGGTTGATTGAATCTAATTTCTTTTTATGTAAGGTCATGAGAACTTCATTTGTGCTAAGTCTTTCCCTGATTCCACCCTTCACTTATATTTAAAATATAAATTGCTTATACAACACAACATGAAGTATATATTTTTACCAGTAGAGGGTTGTCTAGATTTCCCCATTTTTGCACAGGGAAGTTGTTACCTGATCTGACACATTCACATTGAACATGAAGTTGGATCTTTATTAGTGATTAAAACCCTTGCTTTGTGCTAATCGAGAGAAATATCAATATATTTTCTGTGAGATTCAGGTGGTGTAAGGGGGAAATATTGTGGTGTCTCTAGTGTTTATTATGTGGGAATGGATATTGAATGGGTTTTTGGTTGCTTTACATCCCTTGGTTTTTTTCCCTTAGACCTAAATTGTCAACCATCCAATCATTTGGGTTAAATCTAGCGATTGGGACTACTGAGTGTGGCCCTCTTTAAAAGCTTGTTGATCAGTCTGGGGGGAAGACTCTATGCATTCCAAGAGAAGAGAAACCAATAGAGGTGGGAATAAAGAGGGAGATTAGGACATTGGTTGGAAAATTTGCATTGGCAGTTGAAATCATCAAAAGTTGATGGAACAAAAGCAGAAAACTAAAGACTAAGAATGAGAAGTATGTTCCTAGATCATGAGGACAAAGAGAAGTGTGACCCTATCCACAGAGAAAAATATTATCTCAAATCCAATATGCAATTTGTAAAATGAAACCATGGAGTAAGAATACACAAAATCTCTATCTAAGAGTATATAACTGATATTTGTCATCATTCTTGAGCACAGAAAGAGCCAAAAAAGGCCATGCTGGTTTTCACAAATGGATTTCCAGGGTAAAATCTGTGTTAGTTCTGTGTATGTAGTTGATGCTTCAGAATTGGTTTTCTTCCTTGTTTCAATTACAGTTTGCAAGTAATATTGTAATACACAATTAGAATTAATTTGCAATGAAATAGCAAATAGAGAGAAACATTATAACTTTCTCCAAAAATAATTAAGGTCCATACTAGTGAAATGACTCATCCATAGGCTGAGCGATTATGGATAAGAACCAAGGGGCACCTCTACGTGGTTTATATTTACCTGGTTTTATTTCAAAGAGGAATGAAAAACTTCTTTTCCTCAATAGAAGTGGCTTACCCTTCACTAGACAAGCAGGGTCCAATATAGCTGAATCCAAGCCTCAAGACTATGAAGGCTGATTATTTTAAATGCTAATGCTAATATAAGTTAAGATTCAGTATAAATTGTAAGCACTAGATGTGAATAAAAATCCCATCAACTACTAAGACATACAAGCAGATATATGTATTTTATGTCCTCGAATTAATGTTCCAAGAGAACAAAGAAACTATGAAGGACAAACAAAGAGCACAAAAAACTAGAGAAACCTTACCAAGTTGCTGATATATAATTGTTGATACATTTCAATGTGTAGAGAAAAAAGAAACTAGCTGAGGCACTATTAGTGTGTTGCAAATATCACTAATTTCTCCTAATATTTCTGAATTTTTTTGAGTTTTTTAGTTTGACGATGTTTCAGATACTTTCTTAGTTTTTTAGGTCCAAGCTTATGATTGCAGGAAAGCAATGAAGGACTTATAGAAGGAATGGTAGTCCTCGAGTCATTCAATGATCTAGTTGCTGAAATGAGAGCTTATAATTATGATTCGATGACATTTTCCTTAAATTTGAAGGCCATGGTATGTTCTTGTCAAATTCAGTCTTGACTTTCCCACATTTATTTCATATGCTAATTTCTATTGTAGTTTTCTTGTTCTAATTCCCAAGTAGAATAAGAAGATTGAAATAAATAAATGCTAATTTATACTGCATTTTTCTGGTTTTGATTCCCAAGTAGAATAATAAGAATAAGATAGATATAACATATAGATTGATCCAAGAATACCTTACAGAAACTGTAGGAGTTAACATTCTACTAATGTCCCAATTGTATTGTAGACCAATGTTGCTTCACAAGAAATACTTAAAAGGTAAAATTGAAATAATTCCATATTTTTTATTAAAAATTTATGTGTTGTCCTTGAGGCTAGTTCATGGTTACTTGCACTTTGTGGAAGTTGTCATTTTTTAACAATAGAAGATGATTTTTAATCATTTCACACGAATTTTACACGGCCTGTGGCCATAATTATGCGGCAATCAGAGCTGATCTGCTCAAACCATTTTGTTTTCTATTTTTTTCCATTTTAATTTCTGAACCTCTAATGCATAATAGATTTTTCCTCATTGTACCATGGTAAGTTGTTGCAATACCGATGTATTTACTTCACTTGGAAGAGTTACAAGAGGTAAGCTTCACAACTCAAAATGACTTTAAAATTGACCGTAATGTTAGTAAATCCTGTGTTGTCTATCCCATAACACCAAAATTGTACACCATAGCCACACATTAATAAATAACAAAATGGAAAGAGTGTACATACCAGAATCTTGTAGGTTTGTGAGTTGGACTCTAAATATTGAAGTTTCAATATTGGAATTGTTGAAGGCTAAGCATTGGGAAGGTTTTTTTTGTTCAATTATCACCTTCTCAGTTATCCCCATTCATGTCTTAATTGTCCATATTTGATACCATTGCTTCCTTTAACATACCACCTTTGACGTGATTTTGAGTTAATTTTTTTAATGAGTGCTATGGAACTGCCACTTATTTCAATGGACCTGAGCTAGGAATTGTTATATTCTTCCTCTTTGTTGGTATTCTGTTGCCCTATTTCAAGGCACATAGATTAAGTCTCTGTTGCTGACAACTCGTGTTCATAGTCACATAGGTTCTTTGTGAATTCATTCACATGGGTGGTAAGAGAGTTTTGTTTTTAAAAATTGGCTACTTGGGTACTTCTCAAATTGGCATTAGAGTTCATAGTTTTCCCATGCCCTCTAGGCTCATGCAAATTTAGTCTTGTCTTTCCCCTTGGTCTGTAATGAGTGTGTCTCCCTAGCTCTACCTAGTTTCTTTTTGTTGTCCCTTCGAAGAACAAGATACTACCAGAGAGAGTGGTTTGAACTAGGGCAAGGATATCATAAGGGGATTTCAAATATTGAGTTCGCTCCTTGAGACCTTATCATTTCACCAATTGCAAATACTTAACTATGTTGAGTTTCCTTTATGGAAGATGATCTTATTCCTCATGTTTCAATAATGGTTGTGTGTGTGAAAATATGGTTTGTATTCTGTTAATCCAAGCAGAAATTTGCATGTCCTTTGGCCTTGGCCCCTTAGTCACCTCCTTTCAAGTTTGTTTGAAAGCCACAAATGAAGAACTATAGTGCAGAGCTTGGAGAATGCATGCCTTTATGATGGTCTTGTAATTATTCGGATTTGAGTGACCACGCTTGGGCAAACTAGAACAAACAACATTATTAAACAAATCAACAATGTGATATTTGAGGGAGTGAAAACCATGTTTGAGGAATTTGGCTTGGATGTTGTTCATCTCTATTCTGGTGATGACCTCATGCAAAGAAGTAAGGTATTTTTCTTAATAAATAAGTATTAAGAGTATGCCATTGTTCAAACTGTTATAAATCTTGATTTACCTCAATTTTCTGTTTCTTGTTAATAGAAACATTGCTTTCTGTCTTCTGTTACTCACAGAGGTTCAAAGGCTTTGACTGGCTGCTTTGCATTTTTGTAATACTGAATCACAGCAAAATTTCTAGCAGTTATTAAAGTACCCATGAATCATGTGATTAAATTTCCCATAAAATTGTGGCATCATTCACAATATGTGCTCTGATAAATATTAATGTGTTAAATATTTATTTATATATTTGTAGATTGTTATAATTAGTTAAAAAATTGGGTATCTTTGATCTTGTAATTTTAATACTGAATATGCACTATAATATATTATGTTTGGTATAATTTCTATCATAGTTATGGATAGTCCGACAAATTCTTTGATGATAATGCGAAGACAGGACATTGGTAATGTCCCATTAAAGGTTTCACATGGTAAGGAAAGCACTACTTGGCTTGTGGTGAGTTGGAAGCTGAATGTCAGTACTATGCATCATAGCATACAAAGCACAAAAATTGATATGGCCTTCACATTATGTTAGGACTGTAGTGGAGAGTTTGTACCTTAACTTGAACAACCAGTATTTGCATCCCTTCCATTGCAAGATTATTTTTTGAAATATATTTTTCTAGGGGATTTCACACTGCAATCATCCACGGAGGAGGTCGAGACTTGATGGTTATAGTGATAGTGCTTGGAACCAATACTAACTTTCATAATTTACAGAGTTTGTCAATGTTGTAGATTCTTTTAGGTGTCTTCATTGCTATCAATTAAATCCTTGAAAATTTCTCACTTTATATGAGTTTTGCCCCATTGGTCAGAAAAAACTATTTCAGTTCCATGAAAGATAATTTTGGAGTTATAGGTTTTTCTGTGCTCCCTTTAAAAATATCCACATAGAATGGAATTCACCCTAAAGAAAATGAAAATGATATGGATGTTCAAAATGATCTACACTCCACAGATTTATTTGATCCAAAATTAAGCAATTCTTATTTGAATGCACAGCCAGAAAGCATACATGGCCTTTGCATTATTTCTAACCAACCTTCACTAATATCATCGCCTATTAGTTCGGACAGATCCGAAGAGTGTTCTTTCTTGGGTTTCAGTCTTATGCATTTGATAGGAACATGTGATCTTCTATCACAACAATATCAATCTTCAAGGAAGCTTACTATAAACAAATAAAAGAGCAAAGTTTCTTCCGGGTTTATTATTAACTTTACAATACCATCTCACTTTTCAAATGGTAAGAACCTTGGCTCAATAGTAGTTCATTACGTTCAATTTTTGTCATGATAAATAATGTTGTTTTAACTATGACATTTTCCACTAATGAATGGAATGTCTCATGATTGTTTACAGTGGATTATCCAGAAAGTGCTACTGAGCATATTTACAGGAAATTTTTGTATTTTGTGCATTGTATCATTTTCATATGGACGTTTATTTTTCTCAATACTTAATGTTTCATTCATTACATTTTAGTGGCACGTCTAAATGGAATATTATTTGATTTCTTAGCCACGATTGATTCATATATTTGTTGTTTAACGAATTTCTAATATTTAAAAACTGGCTCCACCCTAGAGGGTCTATCTTGGCATTGTGTTTTGCGCTAAGTTTCCCATTCCCTTCTTGAATTTACTCCATTGACTTTGCATCCAGAACCTTCATGTGACAAGCTTCTGTGATGAGTGGTGTATTCAAATGGAGCGTTAAAACCAGCATCATCACAAAAAACTGATTAATGTTGTCCTCCCTCGCACACTTCCCTTGCATGTGGCTTGTGCCACCTTCTACCACCAAGTGATGGCTATGAATGCCAACAAGTGGTGTGACAAGCAGTAGCATGTCCCATTTTGTCCCCTAAATCCCATCTAGGTTTTTTCACCATGCCATTATTGTTGACTGAGTTATATGATAAAGCAACAAACCTCATATTGCCAAGGCTATCATGACAGGTTGTAGTTTCTTCATGATCCCAGTGATTGCTTCAAAATATGCTAGAGGGTTGTAATTTCTTTGTAATGTTGTTAAGTGTCATATGAATAAGATTTGATATCATGAACAAGTTATGCTTGTTGGTTGATTTCTTTATTGCTAATTAGACATGAGCTTATTACATCATGTACAACCCAATAGTAAGCCTTGGTATCCTACAAAAGTGGCTCATCGAAGGGATACAATAACAAAAAGGGCATTACTCCTTCTGTAGGAGCCAATCTTATGAAACCTTTTGTGTTTAAAAAAATGCATAGGGAATTATGTAGTTAGAATTCTATTATTAACATGTCATGGCAGGTAGCTGATAAATGCTATTAGGTAAAAATAAAAACAACATTGTCATTTTAGATAGTAAGGAATCTTTCTGATATCCTTATTTACTAGATACAACAAGATATTTGATGGGATTATTTAAATAATGAAGTGAATTCAAAGAATTCCTAAGAATAACAATAATGTACTTTAATTTCAATCTACCTAGGGCAAAAATAGGACACCCTGCAGACCTTAAAAGTTATACAAGGTTAAGTCCTCTTTGCACATAAAGATCTTGAAAGGATTGACTTACTTTTGATGCATTTTTCTAATGCAATATACTACTTGCAGTTGATAACTACTCAAAATGATTGTATAGCAAGGGGTGGCAGATGTATTCCGGGCTCTAGATACAAGCTCGTGAGAGGTCCCCATGGTCAAAAATAGAATAATACAATGGAATTTCCATGACATATGCGAACAAGGATACACCTACAAACTGTAAGATTTACCAGATACTTCCCACACAATTGTCCCCTTGTGCTAGCACCTTCAAAAGAGCTTGCAGAATGAGTTGTATTTTGCATGGTGCAGGTGGAAGTTTGTTAATATTCAAAGTAGAGTTCAAAGAAATGCTATTGATAAGGTCACAATAACATAACATAAAACCAGAGGAATATCACTAAAATTACCAAGACATACATTGCCATTTTTTTCAGCAGTGCTTTGAACTTGTTGAGGATGGAATCCTTGTACCTCCTGAGGAGGAAATTTGTGCTCTTATAGCTGAAAAAGTAATTGAATTGCAAGAGATATATCTAGAAAAGAGAAATCAGCTTAGGAAGAGGCCACAAATAGTGGATGAACATCTTCCTAATAAAGAAACAAGTGGCAGCTTATCTGCACTCACAACTTATTGCTATCAAGCTAGTATTCGAGTTGGAGATGGTTATGTGGTTAAGTTACTCAGAGAACAATAACAGTTGCATAACGTCGAGGACCCAAAGAACCCTAATAATGAGCCGCTATACATAGAACCTAAATGGGAACTTATATGATCTTGGTTTTTGATAAGCCACGAACGAAAGAGGTTGTTGTAATAGTTAAAAACATGCATGAGGGATTAAGGACCATGTATTTTGATGGTGCACATTCCCGATTCGGTGTAGGTGTTGGGGTAATTTTTGTTTCAACAGTTATAACTCTTTTCCATATTCATTTTGCTTAAAATTTGATGCAGCTAACAATGTGGCTGAATATGAGGCTTTTCTTTTGGGTTTGAAACAAGTAAAGGATCTCAATATTAAAACATTAAAAAGTCAAAGGAGATTCACAGAGTAAAATCAGAGTTGGGACACATTTATCTTAGGTCAAAGTCTCGATAAGGCCTCGTATTTTTTTGTGTCACTAGAAGTATATCTCTGGGGAAAGTAAGGGCATGTATTTGTTGGGATTTAGGAAAGCTTATGCATCAATCAATATCCCAACATGTGTCTCCTAAGGTCAAGTTTTGTGCATCGAAGACCTTATCCAACCTGAGGGATATGATACTAACAAGAGTGATTTCCTTTTCAGAGAGAAACATCATTGAAGACCGTTGGGGTCTTAGCATCCCACAAGAGAGTTTGTACCTTAGAGTGGTGGACACAAGTCTTACTTAATATTTGGTTATATAATTTTGTAACTGTGTCGAATTATTATTGTATCAAGTTTTACTCCATGTTACCTGTTGGTGAAAAGTATTTTTCATTTTATAAATCTTTAGTCTAAGAAATATCCCTTGTAAAAGTTCGACCAAAAGTGGTTAAGTCAAGTAAGTTGAAAAAAATCTGTCCAAGTAAACCCCTTTTGAACTAAGTTTTCCATTTTTAAATGTCATTGTAGGTATGTAGATAGAGACAATTATGAATTTTACCATTATGATGTTTGATTTACTACCATAGACACACGTAATAAGTGATAGGATAAAATATATAATTTTATATCCATTATTCATCAAAGATGGTTAGAATTAATATAAACAAAAAAACAAATACTATTTAAAAATAAAAAAAAATACAAAAAAAAATATGAAAAAACAAAAAACAAATATTATAAGTTTCTTATGAAATTATCTATGTGTTAAACTATTTATATAAATTTATTGATGTTAACCCATTATAAATCCATATTGCATTAGACTAGAGATAATATAAACCAACCAAAAATGGCATTAGAATAATCGTATATCAAATTATCAAATTAATAAATAAATAAATATTTTTTTGTTTTTTCATATCTGGTTTTGTTTTTATTGTTTATTAAATAGTATTTGTTTTATGCTTATATTAAGTTTAACCATATCATATTAATAATGGATATAAAATTATTTATTTTAGTTTGTGTTTATCTTTACCAAACTAAGTGGTTAACTATGCCTTTTACCATTGATCCATCTCTTTACTTGTAGGAGTGATGGTCAAGAAAGTTAGTAGATACACACAATTAGGAAGTTTTCCATTTTTAAATGTCATTGATAAATAGAGGTTTGTTTTACTAGCACAGCAAAAGTAAAGGTAAGTAGATATAGAGAATTGGTAAGCTTTCCATTTTTAAATGTTATTGATAAAAAGAGGTTTATTTGACTAGCACAGCTACAAGTAATAAGTGATTTATTAATGTGGATAAACACAACCAACCACTTTGTTTTGTTTTGTGAAAACAAAATTTAAACAAAGACTAAATTATATAATTTTATATCCATTATTCATACTTGTTAGAAGTAATATAAACAGAAAAAACAAATACTATTTAATAAACATTTATAAACTATTTAATATACATTTATAAATTTAAATACATTTATATAAATTTATTGATGTTAACACATTATAAATCCATATTGGATTATACTATACTAGATAAGAATAGCATTAGAATAATGGAACTGGTGGACATCAAATTAACAAATTAATAAACAAATAATTAATGAAACTGGTTCCATATCAAATTAGCAAATTAAAAAATGATATTTATTAAGTTAGTATTCTGCTCGGCAAATTGGACAGTTGGTTTTCTTTCTGAACCATAAGGTAATGCAATTCTCATGGAAAATGTGGGTGCAATGAAGTTGACATACCTCCTCTCCCAGTTCAAAATTTTCATAGCAACATGGGCAGCTTGAAGTGATGCTATTTTTATCACTGATATGCCCCTCTGCAATGCTTATGTGAGGCACATCCAATGGCTCCGGCAGGTTATCAACTTCGTCAAAATCCAAGCCTCTCCAATCGTTCAATCGAACAGCTTCTTCAACTTCTCTGAGACTTCCATTAACCTCCGCTAACAGTAGTTCAAATTCTCTTGCTTCTTCTGCCAATCCATCTCCAAATTCTAATTCTGTTGTCTGTCCTCTATCCACTCGATAGACTTGTTCAAATTCTTCCAGAAGCACAGATTCTTCAAGTTCTCTCATCTCTTCATCCAAATCGTCTTCGGATTCTCTTATAATCTCTTCTTCTTCTTCCGATCGAGGCTCTTCTTCATTAGCAGGAGGCTCTTCGATTTCTCTTCTCTCACCATCCAATCCGTTTTCGAATTGAGAAAAAGGAGGAGCAGCGGCAGTCAAACTCGTTGTTCTCGATCTTCCACCGCTGTTGCTCTCAGTTGATGTAGAAGTAGAACTACTACTTTCTCGAGAATCGCCTTCACCAATAAGCTGGTTTGGTCCGTCCATGTCCATGTCTGTATTTCCACCGGGTTCACTAACCGCAATGTTTAATTATTGAAATAGAGGTAAAACAAATTTGAAAGCCAGAAGAGAGCATGTCGAGCATGTCGTTGCCTTTATAGTAGACCGAACTCATTTAACCGAGTAACCGAGTCGACTCTACTCTCACGGCTTTTCAGATATCTTGTTTTTATTATTATCTGGATTGATAGGCTATTAATTACATTTATAACATTCACAGGGGCTTAGAAATTATTTTAGATTTTGGATTTGGTTAAATGGATTGATTAATCTAAGTGGAACAATTGTACAATCAAAATTTAATTCATGGTCTTTTTATCAGTTTTTGTATTTTTGTTTCTTAAATAGTATTTTTTTTTTTTTATATTAACTAAGTGTTTAACTCTAGTGACACTTTATTTGTGGTTGTGTTAGTATCTTATTTCATGGTTTAATTATTGAATAAGAGGTAAAACAAATTTGAAACCATGCCTTTGCCTTTATAGTAGAAGGGACTCATTTAAAGAAGCCTACTCCATTCTCACCTCATAGTGTTGTTGTTTTTTTTTGAATGTTTAAATTTAATATTGTTAATGTGCTTTATGAAACCCAAAATATGACATATTAATGTCTATGGGTGTAATTAATCCATATCTATTCATTTCTTAAAGTTGTCCATGCATCTCAAAGTCACCGCTACATATATTTTGGATGCTTGAGTGGATCCTTGGATAGTAAGTGCATTTGGGTTGGAT
Organism: Pseudotsuga menziesii; assembly: GCA_001517045.1. Taxonomy (NCBI): domain Eukaryota; kingdom Viridiplantae; phylum Streptophyta; class Pinopsida; order Pinales; family Pinaceae; genus Pseudotsuga; species Pseudotsuga menziesii. Next base: position 162,815 of record LPNX010173437.1, read on the forward strand.
GGAAGGATTCATAAACTTAAGACATGTTTTTAGATCCTTTACTTAAAATATAAGTAATCTATCTTTGTTTTCTTTAGAAATCAACATGTGAATAATATGTATGGTGGAAATATATATATAGATATATATGTGTTGTGAAAATATGTGTATTATGTCTATTATTGATGCAATTATGTTTAAATATATTTAATTATATGTATTATGTCTATTATTTATTTATTATTGTTGTCGTATCTTTAAATTAATAATTTTATTTTATTTATTTATTTATTTATATGCACTAGTTATTATGAGCCTTTTTAAGAAGCGATATCTTTCCATTGATTGGGTTACATGGAAGGGGATGCTAGAATGTGGTAGAAAAACTTAGATTCAATGCTAAGCCATTTTAGACATTTAATTGAAATTCGTGGCATGGTCAGAGAATAACAGTTTCTTTAAATTAGGCATGATATCCCCCTACACATGAACCCATTTCGGAATAGTATCCTAGACCAACACATACTTAATGTTCTTCTTAATTTGCACATGCGAGGAATCCATTTTCCATGGTGCAATGTACCCTGGTAGCATCTTTGTAGATATACAACTAAGAGCTTTGACATCATGAGTAGCTTTAGTGCGTCATTTTGGGGTGGTTTATCAACCCCCAATTATCTTTTTCTTGGGAGGATTAATCGAAATAGATGGTGATGGTAGGGTCTCCACAATAGATACTCGAGCGATATTAGTACTGGACACATTTATTTCCATGGATGCAACTCACAACGTTCATAGCTTAGCTTTGGGAAACTATTACAGTTTTGACTTGCTCAGTGCTCTTCAGCAGTTCAACACAATGAGTTCAAATGGTTAAGGAACTTCCTTTTTTAATTAACTCATGCATGCAACTTTCTTGTCTCATCACATGGCCAATGAATGGGACAAGATATTGGCAATGATTATCACGGTGGCAGCCAATGTGTTCACACACTCAAGTATTTTCAGTTGTTTATGACCATTTCCCACTAACCCCGCTGCTACTTCCATCATAAAAGGAGTTATTTAATGTGCATTAATTGTAGACTTGACAGATGAGAATGCTCGAGAATTGAGCTCTGATATAATCCCAACTGCGACAATTTCAAAACTTTGACCAATAGATAGGATAGTACCTAGACATACTACAACAATTCAATGGATTCAACAAACTCATACACATATATAGGACTATGATGCACAATAATTCAACCAACATAGATATGTACAATATTTTAATGCACACAAAAAATTGATAGGGAAATCAAATGTGGGGTTTCGAAAATATTTTTCTTACTCCTATATACAAATTCAGTTGAGGGAAATGCGTCGACTATCCTTATGATGTCTTAGTCGACTTCCATTCACTAATCCTGTAGAAGCATTGATATCATTGACATGACTTCTCATCTCTGTGTACTTTTCTCCAACATAAGGATTTCCTTTTCCAATCCGAATCTCTAACATTCTCTAGCACTGCAACCAAACTGAGATGGACTACTTATGAACAACCCACCAACTCATCGGGCTAGTCTTAAGGCCAAAAATTCATGCTCTTCTAGAACCCTAACTTCAAATTCAACAAGAAATGTATCCAAATTAGGTAATCCTTCATATGTAGGACAATCACATACCTCAGTGCCAACCCATCATAAAGACTTTGTGATATGAGTACACTTTCGCATTAAAACTTCATGTAGATGATTCTTTCAGTTTTTGATGGCTTCTCACGAATAAGATGAACATGAGCTGACACTTTACCAACTCAAATTCCCATCGGTTGTCAGATTAATATAATCATTTAGTCAAGAAGAGATGTTATAGATATTATCTAGGTAGGCCTCATGATATTCTTTATGGATAGGTTCCACATACATTTTCCTTCCAACATATCCAATGGTGCAACTAATCTCATCTTTGAGTACTCGACTGACAAAATCCTCTTCTTGAACTTGAAGATTGTATGATTTTCAGTGGCCTAGTCAATACCGACGAGTGATGGGTATCAATTACTTTCATCAACAATTTCTATCACTTCAAAATATGCATAATTTTGAAGCCCCTCCACTTCAATATTGACTCTAGGTAGTCGACCAACTGTAATAACCTTTAACTGATTCGTCGACCAAAGTTGGAGTAGGGAACACACTATTTGGTATTCCCCATACTTTCCCATGTTCTCTTTGTTAGAATGTTAAAATATAAGACCAAGTCTAATATAATGAAGTCCATATCATAATCTCCAATTTGATCTTTCATACACAACTCTCATCCTGTATTCCTTCTTCCATGAATGTGATTTACAAATTTTTCTTGTCGGGGATCTTCTTTAGGCTCTTCTAATATACTATAAAACCATTTCAACTCATTCTCATCTTTAACTAAATCCAAACAAAGTTTTAAGAAACTCTTCAGAGTACTTACCTTTCTTGTTGATTTCTCTAGTAGAGATCGGTCAAACTGAGGCGACATATCATATACTAGTGCTTCATCAAATACATGAAGAACATTCCAAGTTGAGGATCCATTATCCCATATTGTGAATTCATTCCCTTCCTCAAAGAACACCCCTTATGTTTCTGTACATGAAAGGGAATACAATATTGTACAATTGCTCGAATCTTTGAATCTTGCATATGACTCACTTTATATTCTCCCATCACAACTCCTTCTCTAGTCATAATAGAGATAGTTGGTGACTTCTCTCTAGGTTCAGTGGTAAGCTGCGCTTCTTCATGAACTGATACTCAGGGTGCCCATATCACAATTGAAGGTGAAAGATACCCATACATGCTATATGTAGTGGTTTGAAGACTCTTACATGGTGTGTAAGCTTGAGAAGTAAGGTTTTGGGTTGGAGTCTCTTGTTTCCCTCCCTTGACTATAGTTAAGTACATAAGAACTACCATGATTTCTATGACCACTCAATGGAACCCTAGTATCAATTCAAATGCCAAAGAATCCTTGTAAAGAGATCATGCTTCTTTTTTACTTGATGTTTATGGAACTTGATATTGAGAAAGTTCAATTAGGTTTTGCGGCCCTCCCCCCTTGAATTGTTAATATTTTAATGTTTATAAATTATTTTAATGAGTATCATGTGATTTTGTACAACTTGTAGGACTCATTGTGTTTAATATTTTGAAAAACCTCCTAGACTTCCTTCTGTCATTCCTCAACAACTTCAAGAGGGGTACTAGAAACTAGCCTAGATTCCAGTTCTTCATTTTTAGATTGGAAGCTAGTAATGACTTCCCTTAAATTTAGTATATTTGCCTCTGGGACCATGCCCGACATAATTGTCCCTTTTTGGAGTTCGCGATAGGAATATTCAATAGCATTTTCTAATATTTTCTTTCCTTTTTGTAGTTTCTCTTTCTATTGTTGAAATTTTGCAGACTCTGTCTCCAAAGAAGATACTTGACTTTTAAATTAATTCATTTTATCATACACAAAATTTTCCCTTGTCTTGACTTCATCTACATCCTTTTTTTGAATATTGTATAAGATGAACATTCGGAGAATATTAATGTCCAATTCATATATAACATATTATGGACTGTGGCATTCAACTCTACATTTCCTAGATCCAGTGTTGCAGGTACTATCTGCACTCTCTTCTCCTTTGATGAAGTGGTGACCTATATAGGTTGACAATAAGATTTCCTAGCCTCTAACTACCTCAATCCTTGTTTATTAGTAGTCTCTAATGGAGTGATTCCAATATGAACCTACTTAACAACCTTACCGAGCACATGTACTATATCAATGACTTCCTTGAAAAACTGTGTTTCGGTCATTGTCCAACTTTTACTTTTCTTCTCCAATTCCAACCATACTATCGAACAAATTATTGGACTCATCATCTGTTAACCCTCCCATAGTGGTGTCTTTGAAAACTTTTTGCTTCTTCTTCTCTTTCCTCACCAGCCTAGAAGCCTTTCATTTGGCCCCCAAATCCGTTTTTGTTGGGGTGGCATTTGACTCTTGGTTATTGTCGGGGTCTGAAATGGGAAGGCTGCCTTTATCTTGCTATATGCTATACATACCTTCTTGTCGAGGCTCATCCTCAACAAATATTTGATAGTATTCGATAGCAGGTTTCCATTTTTCTGGCCATTCCTGAAAAATGGAATCCATGTCTTCTTTGGTCAACTTAAATTGTGTTGTTAAATTTTCTTCTCAATGTTCATCCTCATTGGAAGGAAAATGTGTTTGATCCCCACTGTAAATATCAAGAAATTTCAATATTTTTTGACGGTGGAAGCCTTCATGTCATGAAAATTTCACTACATTGGTGCGTAGTCCTTCAGCATGCATAAAAAATTTGACATTGTTGTCTAGCTACCTCTTATGGTTGACAATGAACCACAAGTTATGATAAGGAGCCCCTCTAAAAGGGAAATTGACATCCATTCCCTGATAACTTGGTGGTTTTTCCCATGAAACAAAGGAAATCAGAATTAAAAACTAAGAATACACAAATTAATTACCATTTTCGTGGGAATCGATAGCGTTAGCTAACAACCCATTTAGAAGGAATGTCACCCAGTTTGGATGTATGATTTCAACACACTTCTCTGTCGTAGCTATAACTTCCACAATACATTCAACCTGATCATTCTTAGAAATTTGATGGAGAGTTACTTGACCAGAAACCTGACAGTTTTATCATTGATAGAGGCTATGTCGAAGCCCCTCTTATCCCTCATCAAACTACGCTTTTCTGTCCTTCTTGTAGTGAAGTGTTTGTCTTGCTCCTTTCCTATGAAGAACCGTGGGGGGTCCACCCAGCCTTGGGAAGCCCTGTGATGCTTGAAATCAAGTCGACATCAATAGAGACTTTAGTGTCCAATGAAGTACACCCACCATGGAAGAAAACAAAAAATTTCTTGAAAAAAGTATTAATTGGTCTGTCCAGCCCCAAATCCCATTCCATAGGGACCAAACGAATTGTCCTATGTTGGCTGTAGCAAAATTTAGGAAGAATTCTCTCGTAATTCTTGCTCAAAAAGATAAATATTTCGGTCATAAGAAGAGAAGAAGATGTGATGGCAGCAGCTGTGACTAAAGGAGCCACGTCAAAACAAGAATAAATCAAGTCGAAAACTAGAGTTCAACTAATTTTGGGGAAATAGTTAGTTAGACAAACAGATTGATTTTATTAATAAAGCATGATTGTATTTTGGGCCGATAGTGCCTATTTTAAGATGTAATTGAATGGATTAAAATAGAAAGAAATATTATTGACTAAAATTTGAGAGTCAATCAACGGTTGAATCAAGAACTATAAAAGCATAAAAGCTTATAAAATCATGAACCCAAGTTGTGTTGGTGGGGATCGATCATAGAGGGAGTTTCTTAGTTAGAGAAATGATCCAGCTTGTGTGCAGCTCGATGATTCAAAGAAGAAGAGAATAGATACAGATAGAGAGAGAGCATGAGAAGAGAGAAGAATGTATGAGTTGTAAAGAATATATGAAGAAGAGTTTGCAAGCTGAGTGCTGAAACCAAAGGTGCTAAACTAGTTCTCATGCCAGATGAAGAGAACCTTTGTGATTTTTTCCTGATGGGTTTCCATGTTATATCTTGTCTTTTTGTATCTTTGATTTTTATGTTTATGTCAAATGCATTTCTTTCATGAATTAGTTGATTTGAATCTATCGTATGACCATTGTTATGAATAAAAATATATATATACTTGTCGCACATCTACTGTGATTTGTGGCGATGGATTAGTAGATAGTTACCTTGAAAGAATGAATGAAAACAAAAGTATAATTCTAGGTTTTGGTCAAGTGATCTAATAGAAATGTAAGGGAGAAATCCCTAAGATAACTACAGAAACCCGGTTCTGGTAGTCCACATAAGATATATCGAGTGAGACCACATCTGCATCGCAGGTGTTACTGACACAATCCTTCTATGTTGCGCTGATATCTTGGTATTTGTTGACGAACAAGTAATATGATCCTAGGTAGACTAAAATTATGCCAACTAATGGTTCCATTGTCGAGACTTGAGTCATTCTAGTGGGGTTATGTTTTGGCACCCAATGAAGCGAGATATTCAAGATTGGGTTGATTATAAGGCACTGGAGTTTGTACAGGAAGATGGTAAATGATCGCGACTGAGTCCGACAGAGTGGTTGGAGTGATACCTTTACACATATATCCATGAGTTTTTCTTTGGTTGTTAAATCTTGTGACATAGAAGAAAAAATTTCAAGGTGGAGAACCAACATAGTGGAGTCCTAAGCTGATCGAATGACTGAAAGGTGTTAGAAATCCTATATATAGGGTTTTCAACTTCTGCATTGACAATAGTTTGGAAGGATATATTACAAAAATCACAATTGATACTATCATATCATATCACTAATACATAATATCAAAATTATGACGGTTTTTCGTTGCTATTTCCACGTTTTTTCATCTCAATTGCGACAATAATGGTCACGAGGTTTAGTGGCACTTATTTTGTGGATCTAAGGATGAAATTTATAAGCCATCGATATAGAACTGAAAACTGTCCACCACGTGTCTTCCGTACGGTGGCCTTGAAATCGATTTTTTAGAATCCATTTTCTACATTTCGTCACTCTATAGACAAAGTTTTCATCCCAGTAACGATGAAAATATGGCCAAAAAATGCGAGACAAAATCTAGTTTCCACGCAAAACCACGGAACACTTTTGACGAACGTTTGTCTCTCTATCAACGAATTCTAGAATTTGAACAGAAATTTCTTCCACTCAAAACTGTGGAAAACCAATCTCTATCGATGAAATTTGCGACAGTTTTTTGTTGTTATTTCCATGTTTGGTCATCTCAATTGTGACAATAACGGCCGTGATGTTTCATGGAACTTGTTTCATCTCTATAATGATGAATGTTATAATACTTCAATATAAAGATGAAATATTTCCCCCACGTGTCTTTTATACGGTGGCCTTGAAATTGATTTTTTTTAATTCATTTTCTACGTTTCGTCACTCTATCGACAAAAGTATCATCCCTATAATGATGAAAATATGGCCAAAAACTATTGGGCGAAATTTTGATTCCACGCAAAAATGTGAAACAGTTTTGATGAACGTTTGTCTCTCTATCGATGAATTTTGGAATTTGAACATAAATTTATTCCATGCAAAACCATGGAAAACCAATCTCTATCGACAAAATATACAAGTTGAACGACAATTGCTCCACGAAACTGCGTCGCTATAGAGACTATGTGTTGATGTATATGTAACTTTGGAATGTATTCTTCTATGTATTTTATATTATTGTAACCCGATGTTTATTCCGGGATGTTTCTATTATGTATTTG